>JAEUWL010000583.1:0-82585 GCA_018524415.1 Podaxis rugospora
GGTTCCTGAGGGGCGCAACACATAAGTTGAAGCCAAGGCCTCATCTATCCGGGTCCGCGATTCATCCGCTCCCGTCCGCTCGCGGTCCGCCCCTGTCCGGAGTCTGCCTCCTTAACAGTGACTCTGTATTTGTATGCATAATTTTTTGTCAAGTTAGGACTTTGTAATACTTAAATTATAATTACTCTCTGCTTATAATATATAAACCCCTTGATGATGCAAGGTGAAGCAGGAGAATTTCTGCTGAGCTTCACTTAGAGGGTTGTTGTTGTTAACAATGATTACTAAGTGATAGTTAAGCATTTATAGGAGTTTTCTTCAGTCAATGCAACCTGCTAGTGAGAATCAGAACAAAGACATAGTAGTTCACAGAAGTTTCCATAAGTTGAAAATCTGAAGTTAGCCTTAGCAGGGTTAACTAGAAGCACATCACAGCTGTATATTACTGGTTAGAGAACTCATTGGTACAAGTCAGTATATTGTTGGTGAGTCCATCCTGAACTTGCTAGGGTGGCCGTATAATGTGATACTATTTTATAATTTGTTTCTATATTCTCCCCCATTCTGTCACACCACAGTAGTATTCTATTTGCTGCTCCTTCATCATGACACCACACACTGAAGTGAGCCTTTCAGTCATAACTCGTTGCTGTGTACATGTACTTACTATTCACTGATAGCTGTTATATGTTCATGGAGACACTGAACTGTTATATGTTCATTGTGGAGACACTGGACTGTAATATGTTCATCATGCCGACCTTGGCCGCGATAAGATAGGATAAGATGCGTGCGAACCACGATGCAACACAATGATATTTATTGAAAAATAACCATACGTATCACGTGCACCATGATCTCGTTAGACGCGGTCCTGAACGCGTCTCATCTCTGCTTTAATCTACTTAATGGCAACCTACACTACAGAGCAGATCAAGTCCCAGTTCGGCGACCTGATAGGTGAAGATGACAATCTCATCAAAGAATGTCAGTTATTTTCATGCCCGTGCATCTCAGCTCTGAGCTTTGCTTTCCAGGCCTTGCCATGTGTCAGAATTTCAATCTGAGTCCGGAGAACCTACAGTACAAACTCGAAGCATTGAACTTCAAGTCCTCGACGACCCGCTCGGAAATATCGCCGGTCACCCTGGACTCTCTCCTAGCGCTCAAAGTTCAGATGCAACGCGATCTTACGAGGGAGAAGAAAGTTCAGCCCCGAACGACTGTTACCGCGAATGTAAACAGATTTCGGATGCCTACAGCACTTAATAGGAACATTAATTTGCCTGGGGTCCCTAGCTCTGGAAGGAGCATCGTTTCACAGATCAAACAGGAGGGAGTGCAGGTTGCTGGGCCGAGCCGGGTTGTGTTTTCTGGACCAAAACAGGACGAGGAAGGGAAGAAGCAAAGGGCTTGTGAGTATTAAGCTGTTCGAATTGTGATGACATTGACACAGTCTATGGCTCTATAGATAGGTATATGTTTGAGAAACAAATGGAACGGAGTGAAAGTGCGCCTTCCCCCAACGGTTTTTCGAGAGGATTGTTAAATATGAGTTGGTAGATCTTGATCAGATCATTAATGATGCTGCTGAACTTGTGAAGAAACACTGGAAACTGGATGATATTGGAGACCCAGGGATCACAACGGATGTAGGTTCTTCTCACTTTCACTCTTTCGCGCTCCTTATAGTAACATGGGTAGGATGATGTAGTCATCGTTGGTAGGATATTCCAAGACGTCGAAGTCCAGTCAGCAAAACTTTCAGAAGCATCCGTGTTCCTGGAATCATCGCGCATGCTGTCCGGGGGCTCTCGTATAGCACTCAAGTTCGATCCTGCGCTCGTGATACGAAATAACATCAGAGGTGCGAAGGGCTTAGGTCTATTCCCTGGTGCTATTGCTGCCGTGAGAGGGAGGAACGGGGGAGGCGGGTATTTCTTGGTCAAGGAGATTTTGACTGTGAGTGGCCACCATGTAATCGCTTGTTGGGTTCTGAATGCAATTTTGATAGCTTCCGGTCCCAGGTCCGACATCTTCAACATACAGCGAGAATGCGATGAAGGTTGGCTCCGTTGAACGGAGTGCCTTCTCGTTGGCAATTGCGTGTGGTCCTTTTACCCCAGATTCTGACCTAAGCTACGTACCACTTGCGAGCTTAATTGAAACGCTGAAGAGAGACAAGCCCAGTGCAGTTCTCTTGGTGAGGTCCCTCGTGTGTCTATCTCACCCTAGATCATGGCTTAATGTTGTTCTCTAGGTCGGCCCATTCATAGACGCAACACACCCATCAATAAAGATAGGCGACCTTGACAGCAAACCGTCTAAACTATTTGAGAGGAAGATCTACCACCCCCTTCAAATGTTCCTCGACGCTTCACCAGGCAGCATTGTTATCCTCCTCCCCAGCGTACGCGACTTGGTCAGCAGTCACGCCGTATATCCACAGAGCGAATTGGCATCGCATTTAATCGAGAATGATTCTGTGAGTTCAATCGCTTCTCTCATCAAAGAACGAGATGTTGAGCATGTGTATAGCGAATCCGCCTTGTACCTAACCCGACCAAATTCAAAATCAATGACATCTCTTTTGGGGCGTGCAGCGTGGATGTGTTGTTCCATCTGCGCAAGGAGGAACTTATGAAAATTGGGAGGGAGGTTGATCCTGTCCTACCGGTGCACGAAGATGATGTAGGGACGGACGCCATGGGTAATCTATGTCGGCATTTGTTACAACAGCGGAGGTATTGTCACTTTCTGGTGACTACTCAGCTATTTGGCTAACGTGATTTGGACAGTTTCTATCCCATTTTCCCAACACCTCAGGAACTGGCGCACGAAGTCAATCTCGATGTCAGCCATTCCGATGGACTGAAGCTAGTGGATGAGAATGATCCCAGTCCACCTGATGTGTTGATTTTACCAAGTAAGCTAAAGCATTTCGTCAAGGTAAGAATTCCCATCACAGTAATTGTTACTTACGAAGGCTGATGGTAACTGGAACAGAATGTGCATAGTGCAACTGCTATCAACCCTTCTTTCCTCAACAAAGGAACGTATGCATTATTAAAAGTCGCAGAGGGTGATAGGGCGTCAAGCGTCAGGCAGCGACTGAGTTGCGAAATTGCTCGTCTGAACAAATGAGGGTGTATGCCTGTGCAGCATCAGATCCCATTACCACTTTTTCGTCATGTTGTATTAATGTTGTGCGTCTGAGATCTTTGACACGATCTACTTCGTTTATCGGGGATTCAAAACGACTGTAAGGCTACTTCTTACTACATCGTCGAGGCCTTTGCCTATGAGTACGACCTTCCCCTCATCAGGTAAGCCAACCTTGTCGTCCGTACCCTCGACTGCTTCCATCTCGTACAAGTTTCGTACCCCTTGGAGGATGTAGCGCTTGCCTGTTGTAAGCGACAATACACCTTTACACCGTAGCACCAACAAGTCGCGAGCTGTGTTGTCGTCTGGGAGGCGGTTCTCCCAGAGAACCGTACGTATCCATTGATCAAATTTATCAAGTGCTTCGGGGGAAAGCGAAGAACACTCGACTTGCAAACTGGAAATGCCACGGAATTCATAGTGGTTCGTGTGTGTCTTCTGATGGTCGTGCTCATGACTGTGATCGCAGTCATTCGTGTGGACATGGGGAGCTGTTATCGAGTCTGTGACAGACGGTGGGGGTTTGGAGTACGCAGATATGCCGATGATATGCTTCAGATCGATCTCGCCTTTGACGGTACGATGGATTGGGGCAGCTGGGTTGACTTGATGTATGAGGGTTTCGATACGGGATAGTGTTTCTGGGGTTGCGAGATCGGTTTTGTTGAGGATTACTACATCCGAGCCGGCGATTTGTCTGGTGAGGGAGGTTGAGTTGTAAGGACGGGCTGCTCAGGAGGCGAAGCGATTTACCGTAGGCTTTCGCCGACATTCATTGAATCCGTTGCGTGATCTTCTGTCATTTGCTGTTAATTAAATGAGTAAAGATTCAAGATGCTAGGAGAACGCCAAAGTACCTGTTCACCAAAGACAGCATCAACGACACAAACAACGCCGTCGAGTGCGATATCTCGTCCTAACCCCATAGCGTATTCTTCATTATGCCAAAAGATTGCAGCGATTGGACCTACGGAGCTGCCATCAGTATTCGCGAGAACCGAAACAAGAATAGACACACCAGGATCCGCAAGTCCGGTAGTTTCTAAGAGGATATAATCAAATGCTCCTTTTCGTTGCATGAGCTTTTCAATAGCAGCGATGCCTGTATCCTTGATGCTGCAGCACAAACATCCATTTGGGAGTTCTAAGAACTCTTCGGATTGTTCTGCAGTTGGGTCGTCTAGCGACGAGATATTGATAGCCTTGGCTGTTGTGAATTCAAGCGGCACTTAGAGATGCTCGCCACAACCTTTGTTGTGGCGCAACTTACCTTCGATGCCCTATACAATGAATCAGAATGACGGTCGTTGGAGCGCATGGTGTACTAGGCGGGTGCTCACTGCTGTATCCCCGAATTCGTTCATGATTACGGCGATTCGGTGGCCATGCTGTTCAGTGAGGATATACCTTGAAATTATTGAGTACGTTGAATCAATGTAAGGCGTAAGGGCACACTTGAGGAGAGTAGATTTTCCTGCGCCAAGAAAGCCGCAGATGATCGTGAGGGGAATTCGGGAGTGCGATGATGGCTCCTGAATCACAGGAGCGTCCACAGCAGAGTCATGTTCAAGCAGTGTCCTAAATACAAGTTTTTATGAGCAAGGTGAATAATTTGACAACGGAATGGAGGACATACGGGACATCATCATCCGAGTCAACCATGGTCAAGGTTAATGAGCGTGAGATGGAGGCTGCGTGACACGCGTGTGGGATCTCATTTACGAAATGGCGCCCAGGACCAGCTCTGAATTCGCCAGAAACTTCAATCCGTCACCCTACCTCCTCTCCTTTCACCACCTCAACACACTCCTGCTCAAATGACTTTAAACAATATACCGCTCACTGATGAGGAACGTAGATCGGTCGTACAAGGGCCAGGCGACGTCGAGTGGAAGTGCGTCTCTGACAGCATATTACTTTGACGGCGTCTGATGGGATAATTACTGCCACGCCCCAGATACGAAATGCGTCGCGAATGTCAGGAGATCCTACCAGGCCTTCTTTTAGGTCCGTTTGCAGCGTCAAAATCCCTCGAGACGCTTACAGCGCACGGTGTAACACACATGCAAGTCCAATTCCGCCTTACCTTCCTCTTTCACGTAGTTCCGTTCAAATGACGCTGGTTCCTATTTTCCTTCTCGCGTCGTGCGTCTAGTGTGTGTATACGAGATGCCAAAGAGGCTTTCTCTGTGCGTCCACGATACCCGGAACATTTCAAGTATATGGTTTTAGATGTCGAAGACAACGAGGAGCAGAATCTCATCCGTCTCTTCCCAGGGTATGTCCACCATTTCTCGGCATCCAACCGATTGAACTCTCACTTAGAATCTGTGACTAGGGCAAAGCACTTCATCGACGAAGCCATCAGCTCGGGTGGACGCGTTCTGGTGCACTGTAATGGTACGCCGCTTCCGAACTCACGAAACTGCTTAACATCTGCAATCCGTAAATCTGACGTTGCTGAACCACGTGTGCTCCAGGTGGTATAAGTTTGTCTCCCGCATTCGTCGTCATGTTCGTTATGCAGCACTACCAGCTCTCTTGGGAGGACGCTCTTCATATGGTTCAGAACCGTCGGTACTGCATATCCCCAAATGGCGGTTTCCTCACGCAGATCAAGGTACCACGATTTACCTCTCCGCTAAACCTCCACCCCCTTCGTTGACTTCGGCCGACTATATAGGAATATGAGGCTATCTATAAAGCGAATATTGCCATCCAATCGTTCCCTCAAATCCAGAGGTCTATCTCGAGGCGGAAGCGTGAGGAGGACGAGGAGGATGAAGATATGGAGATGAGGTAATTGTTCTGGAGGTTATTTTTGTCCTGACGCTTTTCTAATCCCGCTGTACCCCACAGGGAGGAGGATAGGAAAAGACCTTTGGTCAAGAATGACTCAGAGGATCTTGATCCCAATGCAATGGAGACATGAACTACTCGGAAGAGCAAGTGGATTGCGGGTATGCTCCCCACGACCCGAGCACCACATTCTTTTTGCTGTTTGGATGTTGATGTTGGATGGTTGATTCTTCATTTCTGATGTATGGAATGATTTTTGCCGTGGAAGCGAGTTTTCCCCGTTTACTGGATACCCTACTACTACGTAAACCGAAGTTCGTCATAATGCTTAATATTACAATGACTTTAGCTTGGCCTTCTCTTTCTCCTGGATGACGCGCTTCGCGTGAACGTCTATGCAAAGCGCGTTAGTACTCCGCGAGCGGGATTCTGAACGGAGGTGACGTACCTCGGCGTTTGACCCAGGCTTCTACAGAGATGCCAGCAAATACAATAGCGGCTCCCAACCATTGACCCTTGGTCAGCTTGTGGTTGTAGACGATTACGGACAATAACATAGTGAATAATTTACGAGTGAGCGTGATGGTTCTGAATGGAAGGAAAAATGAGATCCGGAAGATAAGATGATCGGCGGCGGAACTTACACCAGAGTAAGAGAACCAAAGTGTTTAAGAGTTTCAAAAATGAACAGCTGGCCGAGGGCGCCTGTGAAAGCAAATTGTGCGAGAGGTGAAATGATGGATGGGTGACTCCGAACAAAGGTAAGAGCGCCCACAAGTTCCGTCTTGCCATCATCTGAAGGGTGAATAACCGGGATATAGGGTAACGGCAGGACAGACAGAATGGAAGTGATGATAGTGCAGAAGAGGTTGATCCAGAACATCATCTGCTGGCCGGAAACCTTATGACGAGTAAAGATTTCATCCTGAGTCGAATTGATGGCTCCATCCAGAGCGAGGTTGATGAGGAGATACGTGATGCCGATTAAATTCGCGTAGGGGGTTTGTTGCACTGACGCAGAGTTGTGTTTCCCCTTCTTTCCCTCGTTGCCGAAATACATGAAAATGGTGATGCCCGTGGTCACCATGAATACGACGAGGTATTTATGGGGCGCGAAGCGGCGCCGGTAGAGGAGGACATTCATGATCATGACTGGGACGAGTTTACAGGATTTGCCGAGGACCATGGCGGGGTAGGAGATGTATGATAGGGCGGCGAAGCCGAAGGGGGCGGCGGAGGTGATGAAAGCAGAGCACTGAAGGTAACGCAATAGAAGAGCCTTCGTTGAGAAACGCGTGGTGGGTTTCTCGGGGTGGTTATGGTGGCGGCGGTGTTTGCCATCCGCTTGATGTCCATTCCCATTGAGTACTTTTCCATTTTGAGCCGCTGGAGTTTCAGCTTTATGCTCGAGACCAAGGCTCTGGGAAAGGGTATCTGTGGATTTCCGACGGGATATAATGTAGACGAAGGCTGATATTGAGCTCAAGAAGCTTTGGCATGTTCCCATGAAGAGCGGGGACTTGAACTTGTCAGCACCGGTTCCATCGATGCGCTGGAAGGGTACAGAGACTGGTTACAAAAGAGGGTCGATCAGACATTTGCATTTTTGAAATATACGTTAAACATGTTGACTTACGCCGTTCCTGTGCGATTGCCCACAACTAGAAACCAATCAGACATTTGAAGCCTAGGGTGATCGAGACCCGTGTCACTCACCAAAAACATCGAGTAGACGCCAACCACGCATACTACGAGCCTAGAACAGAAGCTATAGGCCGTTTGTGGTGTCATACATGTTTCAGAGGAACGCACCTGGTGAAAGACATGGTGGATTGTGCTGGCAGGAATATTTGGTGGATAGATTTGGCATATAAACGGATCTACAACGTGTATCCGTGACGTGGAGCTGAGATCGAATCTTAACCCTAGACTAGGGCTGTCTCGTGCGTTCCGTTGATGGGTGTGGCAAAGTGAAAATAAATATTTTTAATTTGACTGCTTCGTGCTTGGCAACACTTTGGGCAGGTCACCGGACGAGTCCTTGTCAGCTGTCCCTTGCATTCCTTTTCTCCCTCCTACCACCACCATCTCTCCCTTCTATCCCATCCCATACTCTGATCTTGTCTTTGTTTAATGCACTCTGGGAACATCCTATCTCCAGAAGAAGTCCGTTCTCTCCCTGGCCATGGCACCCACAACAACTCCCATCAAGAATTAACTTTTTCCTCACCTTCGAGACCTGGTAGGCTCTCGAGCTTTTGTTCAGGAGCCGGATGGAGCCTCGAAGCGCCTTCGGATGCTGACCTCGACGATGAACAGCACCTTTCTGCCGCCCTTTCCCGGGTGGAGGACAGTCAAAACGGCCCGCTCCACTCGAGTCATCTCCAATCTTCCCCAATCCCAGTTCCCATGCCATCATCCAGCTCTGCCCCTCAAGGCGTCTCCGTATCCCCTGCGGCCATGTTTCTGGCTGCATTCAGCCCTTGCTTGGCACCCGCACCCCTCCCTGATGATGAGGGCCAGACCGTTGCGGGTTATACCCTGGGCGGGATCATCGGCTACGGTGGTTCGTCGATTATCCGACGGGCGTTCTCTGCCTCAGGTGGGGTAGTCGCCGTCAAAATCGTCAAGCGATCCGATATACAGAAGCACCAGAACCCTTCACTCGCCCTCAAGAAACTGCACCACGAAGCGGAGGTCTGGTCTACGTTGAGCCACGAGCATATCCTCCCGCTCTTTGCCGTGGTCCATACCTCTTATGCAGACTTCTTTGTAACCCTGTTTTGCCCTGCAGGCTCAATGTATGATATACTCAAGCGTGATGGCACCCCAGCGTTGCCTCAGGATGATGCGGGGATGATGTTTAGGCAGGTGGTGAGGGGGTTGCGGTATCTTCATGAGGTTGCGATGTATGTCCATAGGGACATCAAACTAGAGAATGTGCTCGTGGATGAGATGGGTGTATGCAGAATTGGAGATTTTGGCATGTCCAGAAAGATAGGTGAAATCGACGAGGATGACCTGGAATCAGACATAGAAGAGCAATGTGAACACGATTCCTTCCGTCAAGGTAATGTCACCCCCATGCATAGGGCTGCAACAATTGCAGGACCTTCGATTCGCCGCCAGGCAAGGTCGAGTTTGCAAACGCCCTCTGCAATCACACGCCATAGTGGAGTTCGACACCGCAATTCAACTTCATCTCCCCACAATACCACTTACATCCATGGATGCCAGCCAGGCTCACTGCCTTACGCTGCTCCCGAGATCCTCCTCCCCCAAACCAACAGCTCCTTGCGGCCACACCCGGCCCAAGACATCTGGGCGCTTGGTGTCTTGCTATATGCACTCTTGACGGGTCGTTTCCCGTTCTCTGACTCCTTTGAGCCGCGGCTCCAAATGAAGATTTTGCACGGTGAGGGTTTAGATTGATTAGTGCGATCAAATCCAGGGAACTCAATTCATTACTCGTAGGCACGTTCGAGGTCCCACCCGGAATTGGAAGAGGCGCCGAGCGTGTGCTCAAGGGTTGCCTCGAGCGATCTACGCAGCAACGTTGGACCATTGCTATGGTCGATGAGGTTGCCTGGGGAGTCGGTTGGGGAAGTGAAGGTGACGACGTAACTCCCGCAGAATCCGATGAAGAGTATGAAACTCAGTGCAGATCATCCACGCGTCCTACCTCCCGCTCCCGCTCCCGTCCTCCTGCCCTTGCTGTCCCAAGCCCGAACGGAGACCCATCCCAGGAGGACGCAAAAACGCGGCCTGCGCTAGAAGCTGCTTCACGCCGATCAGCCTCTCGTGCTAAACGTTCGCAATCCAGGGCACCAGTGCCAACGCATCACCAGCCATACTCTGGCCGTAGCCTCAGTCGAGGCGTGATGTCCCGTCACAATTCACGGGCTCCTTCTCCAACGCCGACGAGCTCGGGCCTCAGTGCCAGCATTGTGTCCAGCGCGGAATCTACGTTCTTGTCGTCCCCAACTTCGTCTATTGATCGTGGCCGTCGGCTCTTCCGTCGTGAACTGCTCGTTCCTTCTCGATCTCCCAGCCCCAGCATCGTTCCAGGCACTCCCATCGATTTTTGTACCCCTTTCAACGCACCATTCAGTGCATCTTTGCCGGTCGTCGATGATCAACCCGACGAGTTACGTCTTGATAGTGCGGAGAAAGAAGAGAGGAGAGGGCGCTCTAAATCAACTCGAGAGATTCGAGCCTCGCCTTTATCGTTCACAACGAGCGACAGTTCGGATGCCGATAACGTGAATGTGAACGTTGACGTCGGACAATGGAGTGGTGGCTTTGGAGCAGATAGGATGACAGGTGTCCAAGGTCAAGATGACAAACCTGGCTACGCCGTCAGGTTGGGTTCGGAAAAGGAACGGAGTCGAAGTTGCAGCTTTAGCTTGAGAGCCTCGTCTTCCTCGTCTTCCGCTTCGAGAGGCACGAGGCACTCCTACTATCAACATTACCATACTCACGAACCATATGAGCATGATCACGAGTTTTGGATGAAGAGGAGGAACAAGAGGACGGGTAGTACACCTCCGACGCCGATCACCCCTGGTGCTACCCCTTGGAGCGCATCTGCTCGACCTTTTGCACAGTCCCAACCGGGCGAACTGCCCCTATCTGCTGCTACTATCACCGAGTACTTGAAAAAGTCTACGTCTGCGTCCCCTGATCGCGCGGATGGTGTACCCGCGAGGCCGCAGAGGGGGAGGAGTGTCGATCGTGGTATCGGATGGTCTTGAATGGGGTGGCACTTCCACTCCTCCGCCAGGCACTAGCCTGAGCAAGTCTCGGGAAATAACGCGACGTCCCTTGCCCAACCAGGGAGCAGTGTTAGCCCCGAAATGCCAGAAATGAAATCGTTATCAATTTGAAAGCGCCCAGATAGGGTTCGAGGTTTCGAGGTTTCGTGGACCAGATAAGTTGAGGACGATGAACAACTTGACTTCGCCCTCTCCCGGTTCTCTTATGTTTCCCTCTTATTTTGTTCTCTCTGTTTCTTCGCTCCTACTCCCCTTCTCACTGCACTTACACCGCTCGTTCTGTCCACAGCTCTCAGGTTTCTCCTCATTGCTGCAAGATTTTCTCTTTTTTTTTCTTCTTCTTTCTCTGTGTGCAATAGCCAACCACATCATTCTCTACTCACTCTCTCCAGTCTCAATAGGTTCTCGGTCTCACGTGTATACTTCTCCCTCACTCCTGTATGCACACCATCTGACTCTTGTATACCCACAAAACATCTATGTTATTGTAGCATTAGTTGAATTTGACGAGTTTGTGGCCCTTAATCAAAGCAGGAGAAAGCCAGTCTCAGCAAAGCAAGCAGAAACACACATCCACAGCACCAAGGTCCAGGAGTCAAATACAGAACAGGTCCAAGAAACAAACAAATGAGCTTAGATAGCAATGCCATCGCCTATTGAGTCAATATTCATAGCGGTGCTTCTGTTCAGTTCAGCCCGAGCCCGTCGCTCATCTGACTTCTGCTTGAGCTGTTCGATCTCGTTTTGAAGCTTCGACTGTAAAATTTACGTGGTCAGCCACAAAGAAAGATGTACATGGGGATGGACGAGAGTCCATGTGACACACCACCCTGGCTTCGAGTTCTGGCTGTGAGAAGGTGGAATAAGGGCTGGGTTTAGGGGGGATTGCCTTATTGCCTGTTTAATTGTATAGGGATCTCGGTTAGTTGCTGTTTTTACACCATGCTACGCCACCGGGTAGGTGGAAGAGCGGCATATAGACGGCAGGAAAAACGTACCAAAGGCGGCTGTTTGGAATACCTCGTTCATCAGTTCGTGGTTACGTTTGTAGCGCGCCATCGCGAGAGTTCTCGTCGAAACTTGGTCAACTTCATCTGTGAGGAATACAAGAAGGGGAAACGAGTGAGAAGACCTGGGCTTATCTTGCCATATTTATATCGACCAATGAAGGACTCACCGCCCGAGTCATCATCTTCAGGACGAGGTGGTCGCTAAGTGAAAATCACTCAGGATTAGTAAATGAATGGATGGGGGATAAGATTGGAATAGGAGTGGGGAGAGAAGCTTACACCTGGGGGATTCGCCGCCCTTTCGGCAGCCTGACGTTCCCGCTGCCGTCTCTCCAGCATTTCCATGTTATTGTTCTGGTGTGCGACCATCGCCTGTTGTTGATGGAGGCCCATTGGCGGCATGCCAGGTGGGCCTGGGGGCATCTGGCCATGCATCATGTTACCTTGAGGAGACTGCGCTTTTTGCCCCGCTCGTTCGCCCGCAACGAAGACTCCGGACTCTGTAATCCCGCGGAGAGGATAGGTGCGTACGGGTTGGTTGAATAATGACGGATTGATCGCTGTTTGGGAAAGTACAAAAGAATCAGATACTTCGAGTCAAAATCGGGAGCCAATTGAGACAAATCGATCGCAAAACGATCATCACAAATTAGAAAGATTTACGCACGTGCAGGAGGACCTCGTGTGTAGTGCACTAGAACGAGTTGAGGATGGCTACCTTTTATTAGACGATAGCGCATTCGGGACCTCCACGCCTGTTGGTCTTGCGAATTCGGGATAAAGCCATATTTCACCTCGCCTATTTCCATTTCCTACGCCCATCCAAAATGACAGTTAAATTACTGCTCTCGTTATCCTGGTTCACTACGGCCAAACAACAACTCACACGTCCATTGCCAACTGGGACGACATATTTGGCTTCGGAATCTTGATACCTTATGCCGTCATTTGGGAACGGCCTTTCTGGAGGCAAAAATATTACGTATGTCTGTCCCTCTAAGTCCTAAGCATCTCTTGTTTTCTTATGGTTGAAGATGACCGGACTTACCAGCTGGTTTGTCGATGTACCCCCAGGTGAATGGGACCGTTTGGGCGACGTGGGCAGCCCGCAAGAGCATGTTGACTGCATTTTCAATAGTGATTTCGCGGTGCATGCCCGCGCTTTCCGGGTAGCGCAGACATAGCCCTTCGCTTTGTGCTTGAGCGAGTGGTGACGACATGACTTCTCGTTGCCCAAATTGACCATCCAGAGCGACGACCATGTCTTTGTTTGGTTTGAGCCTCACAGACAAACACCACAATTTATTTATAGCAACTCTCGTAGCTAATAACAAATATCACAAACTAACAGCTGAATACAGGTGGACCTGCGCGGGCATGAGTTCTAATGGCACTCTATGTAATAATTTGTTCCCTTACCTGGAGGAGTATAACTCGTGACTCCAAAGATTGAGGTGACAATACCAGGATCTGTGGCTTCAGGAAACTGGACTCAGCTTCAAAATCTCAAAGAAAACATGAGCACGTACATTTGTATGCACCAGGGAATCTGATGGTCGATACTTCCTTTACGTGTCACGGAAAGTTGTGCACAGCTCATCTAAAGAAAGTAGAAAAAACAAGTGAGCCTTGGAGGGATCACTTACATAGAATTGGGCTCCAGAGTAGGTTGTAGTGGATTGTAGTGCTACAATTCACAGACTCAGAATTTGTCTGGGATTCTTAGTATGAGATGCACCAATCAACTCAACATGGAGCAAGTAATCCCCAGCAGCAATACAGCTTGGAATTATTGATGTGACATATTTTCATACATGTGTAGTGTAGGCAATGACAATGCTTATAGGCTTTTCACAGTGAACTGAGGTCCATGGAAAGGATCTGGATTAGAGAAAACTAACTGCAAGTACAGAAGGTACAAACCTGAGGCCCATGGAAAGGAACTGGACCTTGAGAATACAGGAGACTACCTATAAGTGAGGAACAGTAATGTACACTTATTTACAAAGCAATATAGACAAGCTATTCACTACTGGACAGAAGTAGTAGAACTGAATGAAAATAGAAACTTAACAATTCAAAGATATCATCATATGATGTCAAGCCACTCTTTTTAACACTCCTACTCAGTGAGACATCAATTTTTTGGTAGGATACCTAATGCAGTCCTAAACTTCACAAAGGTTTCCTTTGACAATGCCTTTATAAAGATATTTACTAACATGTCCTTTGTAGACATGTATTTTAAATCAATTCCATCACATTCAATTCACTCACAAATGAAATGATGATGAATATCAATGTGTTTGGCACATGAGTGCCCAACTGGGTTGTGAGCAAGGGCAATACAGCCCTGGTTGTCTGTGTGAATTGTTGTGGCTATGACCTGTAGGTAATCCAACACCCCCAGCAATGTCCTCAACCACACTGCTTCTTTCACAGATACAACATACTTAACCTCAATGCTCAAGGTAGCCACTGTTGGCTGCTTCTTTGACAACCATATCACCATTCCCCTAGCAGCATCAAACACAAAACCACTCATCAAGTGATGATTGTCATGATCCTGTGCCCAATCAGAGTCTGTCTATCCAATGATATTGACAGCATCCCTTTTATGATGTCTAAGTACCAAACTATAGTCCATTATGCCCTTAAGATAATGAAGAATGCATTTTGCAGTTTGAAGGTAGCAAATTCCTTGATTCCCCTTGAATTTAGCAATCAAACTAACTGCATATTTGATATCAGGACATGTTTGTATGGTGAAAAGCAATGATCTGACAAGGGACAAGTAGTGGATACCTCCAGCATAGTTGTTATATGCTCAGACCTTGTCAATCATCTGAGGTGACTATGTCAATGTCAACTTGTACTTGATAACAACTGGAGTTGAAACTGGATATGTGCCTTGCATGCCATACTTTGTGAGAATCTGGGAGATATATGTGGCCTGGTTCAATTAGATCAAACAGTTTGCTTATTTTCATGTTATGTTATGGACTTCACTTTGTACCCATTAAGCTCTTGGAGCCTTGGTTACAACCCAGGCTCCATGGATCCTATTCAGTTTAATCTCTTTTCTGTCTCTGTTGGGCATCTTCCCTCTGGAAATGCTATTCTCCATACCAATCCCTTCATCATTCCTTCCCATCAGAATTCCTATCCAAGTATCATTTCCCCTTTCCATTTATCCATGGATATTCCTCTTTCCCTTGATTATCATCTGCCTATCTAGGTCTTACCCACTTATCTGATGTTTTACCTCTGCCCTTGTCCAATCAGATGACTGGATGCCACACAGACAGACTTCCCACCCTCATGTCCTCATCATGGATATCAATTCATATGTTACTTGTGTTCTCCTTTGAGCAGTTAAGAATGCTATTACCTAGTTACTGCCCTCCAGACTTTTTCCTGACTGACAGTATATAAGTAGGATTACAGCCACTTGTAGTAGTCAGTCAGAATATCAACTTAGACCTCTCTCCTGCTTGTCCACTACAAGTCTGCCCTTTGGTCCAGACTTGTCCTGTCTCTGTCTAACCTCTGTCTGTTCATCTGCTCAAGTCCATAGTTGGTCAAGTGAGGCTATTCATGGTACCAGAGGGATGCAACACATAAGTTGAAGCCAAGGCCTCATCTTCTTAGTCCACAAACATCTAGTTCTGTCCACTTGCATTCTGCCCCCACATTCAGAGTTAGTTCTTAACACCATATGTGAAATGATTTATGCCTTGGCTCATGATGCACTGGGGCATTTTGGCTTTGACAAGTCATATGCAGCAATCTGCAAGTCCTTCTATTGGTAAAACATGAGAACAGAGCTGGAAAAGATGTACCTCCCTAGCTGTGTAGATTGCCAATGCAATAAAGCATCCACAAAGAAGTCCTATGGCCTACTGCATCTACTTCCCATATCTCAGGACTATTTCACAGCATTTTGTCAGTCCATTACCCATTGATAATGGATTTGATTGTATCCTGACCATAACCAATCAGCTGGGAGTGGATATATGACTGATACCAACAACTGTTAATGTGACTGCAGAAGAGGTGGCTTACCTATTCTTCAACCATTGGTACATGGAAAATGGGCTGCCTACAGAAATTGTTTCTGATTGGGATAAACTGTTTGTTTTGAAATTTTGGCAATGGTTGCATGAACTCACTGGAGTCAAGCTGAAATTATTGATGGCCTTTCACCCACAGACTGATAGGACTGATAGGACAAGCAAATGAACAAACAAGACCCTGAACCAACTGTTGCATTACCATGTTGATGGTAAACAGAACAGTTGGGTGGCTGCCCTCCCATGTGTTCATTTTGCCATGATGAATTCAGTGGATGCATCAACAGGATATAGTGGATTTCAACTGCACCTAGGGTGTACTCCTTAAGTGATACCTCCTTTGGTGGAAGATGGCAGGCCTGAATCAGAAACTCCTGAATCATTCCTGAACAGGCTCCAAATGGATATTGTGGCTGCATGCGATAACTTGTTGAGTGCAAAGGTAGCTCAAGCTTTCCAAGTGAACAAAGATCGCACCTGCACTTTCCTCTTCTCTGTGGGAGAGAAGATCCTGATTTCGACCGAGAACGTCCGTAAAGAGCATTTGGGTGATGGTGATAAGCTGACAGGAAAGCTGATGCCCAAATTCGAGGGACCATACCCTGTAGTAAAAATGGACCTAGAGCACTTCATGGTCACTGTTAATTATAATGACCTCCATTTGGGCACCATCCTAAAAGTTTTTCACGCATCGCAAGTCAAGCCTTTCATTGAAAACAATGACTCTGCATTTCCCACTCGAGCAATTCAGCTTCCAGACCTCGTAATCATGGAGGACAGTTCGGAAGAATACATTGTAGAAAAGATTCTTGCACGTCGTAAAGTCGGTCATGGCTGGAGATACCTTATTAAATGGAAAGACTTCCCTGATTCCCACAATGAGTGGGTTTCCAGTAGTGATGTAAAAGACCTCGAGGCTCTCGACCTTTTCCTCGCAGAGAATAACCTCAAGTCGTAAATGTCTTTTTATTTCTTCTCCTGCCTGCGGTAGCTTTTTCCCTCACGAGGGTTTTTTGAACACCCATGTACGGATTGTAGGTAACTTGTATTTTCCTTTTTTCTTTAAATTTTTCCGGGTGGGGAGGAGTGTAAACATGGATACATGTTTACTACCAACGGATCAACGATCGCTCGATCCCGTGATAATGAAGCTAATTATAACCGACGCACAGACCTATCTCGAAGAACGTATATAAACTGTCAACGACCGATAATGCTCTCTCTCTCTCTTTCCCCCGTCTTCTCTATCATATTCTCTTCTTATACACACATGTATCTTATACAAAACCAATCGTGACTTCGTGCCTGTTCATTTTGGTGTGAACATGAGTAATCCTTATTCTTAAGTGAAGCCTTGCAGTCGTCGCTGCAGGCTTACAGACAGGCCTTCATTTGCCAGGTACCATCAAATATGCCAGGGATACCTTTTGAGGTGCCACGTCTCACAAGGAAGCACAGTAGCAGAAAGTTCTTCCTCAAGATACGACACACCGGGACTCTTGCTTTGCGATGACCGATGGCAAAATACTCTGAGGATTACATTGATTCTCTACCTATTGCCTCTTGCCAAACGGCCTGGGGGAAGTCTTCAGATCTTCATGAAAATAGCACGAAGTCCTATTGTAATTTTCCGAGATGTTACGGCGACGGGCATTCTAACCTCCAACTTCATTTGTAATTATCTGAATCGAGCATTTCAACGAGGCTAGCACTAAAAATAGACAGACTACTGTACGCTGGCAAGCAGGCCCTTTCCCGAGTACTGGGCACTGTGCATGACTGTGAATCGGCTAACCGACTTCGACACGCAATCACGTCGCTTTTGGCCAAAGTGTGTGCCATGACGAAATTCAGATCCGGAAAGAATGTCAATAGAGGGAATTGTATGATATACCCGAGAAACATAGTACAGCGATTATGCGAAATACATGAGGTCATTCTTCTTTTTGCTTTGTACTGTGACAACATTATCAGATGAAGCTCATTAATCAGAGCAATGAAGTCCACCATACCTTCTGCAATACCGCTCAAGAAATGTTCATGCGAGAGCTTCGTAGCACCTTCACGGAGCGCGATCATACCAGCCTCCACGCAAACTGCCTTCAATTGAGCACCGTTGAACTCGTCCGTACTCCGAGCCAATTCTTCGTAATTCACGTCAGGTGAACATGTCATCTTGCGGGAGTGGATTTCGAGGATGCGGGCACGGGCGGTTTCGTTGGGAAGAGGGAATTCAATTTTTCGGTCCAGACGGCCAGAACGGAGAAGGGCAGGGTCTAGGATGTCTATTCGGTTAGTGGCGGCGATGACCTTGAGAGAAATATTGTCAATCATATGCATGGATAAACTAGGCACTTGAGCTTTACCTTGATTCGCTCGTCACTTCCGAAACCGTCCAGTTGATTCAGTAGCTCAAGCATGGTACGTTGTACTTCTCGGTCACCACTCTTCTCGGAGTCGAATCGCTTGGTGCCAATGGCGTCCAACTCATCAATGAAGATGATCGCGGGAGCTTTCTCCTTCGCAAGAGCGAAAGCATCGCGTACAAGTTTAGCGCCATCGCCAATGAACATCTGGACGAGGGATGGACCAGCAAGTTTGAGGTAGCAAGCCTTCGTGGAGGCAGCACATGCACGGGCAAGCAGCGTCTTACCCGTGCCTGAAGAACGTCAGTGATACATGCGCATCGGGTAACTAAGACATACCTGGCGGTCCGTACATTAAACAACCCTTTGGTGCCGTTATACCCAAGGTCTTAAAGCGGTCCGCCTGCTCCATGGGTAGCACAATGGCTTCAACCAACTCCTCGATTTGTTTCTCCAGACCACCAATATCTGTATACTGCTCCGTTGGCCGCTCATCAACCTCCATTGCTTTCACTCGTGAGTCGAATTCAGCAGGAAGTGTATCAAGCACGAGATAAGAGTCTTTATTGACGCCAACGAGATCACCAGGCTTAAGCTGTTCAGGAGGAACGAGACCAATCATAGGTAGAAAGACGGTTTGTCGCGTTGATGTCTTGACGACGGCACACTTGCCTTTACGCATAGAGTCGAGATCTCGGTTGGCACCATCCTCTTCCACCTCAGGGTCCATATCTAGGATCTGCAAGATTTCCATGGGCCCTTTGCCATTGAACGAGTAGATTCGAACGCACCTCTACAACGTTTCCAACAAGATACGGCAGAACTTTGTTCTGCTTGATCTTCTCCCCATTGTCACGGATCTTCTCCTTCATTACGCTCTGCTCATGTTGTAGCCGTAGGGTTTCCGACCTCATCACCTTAACCTAATAAATATATGTGCTGAACACACAAACGGAGGTCTTTACCTTGATATCGTTGTCGATAAGTCGTATCCGTGTAAGGATCTCATCGGTGCTCAGTGACAGAATCTCCTCTGGAATGTCATCCCAATTCTCCTGGGGAGGGATGTCAGGGGTAGTGTCCATGGGGGCATTGTCACCGGCGGCAGGTGTAGCAGCGGGAGGGTTCCCTTCTGGTTTCTTGTCGTTGTTGTTGCTCGAAGGCGGGTTTGGGGGCTGGGCGGAGGACATAATGAGGGTAAATTAGGGAGTGCTTTGGGCAATGACGCGTTCATCACAATTCGCATACGCGTCCCCAGAAGGCCTTGCCAAACAACGCCAAAGAATTCGTTTCTCTTCCATTGACCCACACCACACCTCAACTTATGGCGGAGCCTACACCGTCAACCGAAGATCGTTCGCGCTATGAGGCCGTCAAGAAGGAACTCCTGAGCGCACTTCCAAAGAAACGAGCGATAGACAAGCAGCTGGTGCGCAAACTAACTCGTGGCATTTGTGTAACGCTAATCTATTTCCAGGCGCAAATAGAAGCCCAGATACACAACCTAGAGGCTACATATCTAAACGAAACTGCGCAACACAGCGGTGGAAATATTATACATGGGTTTGAAGGATACCTCAAAAACCAGACAACCGGTAGACGGAAGTACGAAATCAGCGATCAGGACCGGATATTCTCCAACAGCAGTCTAACTGTCGCAAAAGTACGTTTCCCCTTCGTCTTCCTCGCATGCACTCAATTGACTTGTATCAGTCTTTGGAACTAGTGGGTGACAACGACGAAGGAAACCCTAATGACGAGTATGTTAAACAACCAACCCCGGGACTCACAACTGTTATTGTCCCACCTGCAACTAGAAACCAAGAACTATCCATGGTCCAGCTCAAGCGCAACCGAGACAAGGAATATCAGCGCAAGAAGCGTGCTAGTGCTAGTATGCGCAGTACAGGCGAGAGCGAAGAAGAGATAGTCAGTACGACAAGCACAGGGCGGAGACCGAACAAGAGAGCGAGGATGATTGAAGATGACTAGTTGACTGAGGATCGCATATGTTCAGGTTTTGGGCTTTTTGGCGTTTGGTTAAAGAGCCTTATGCCGTGTAAAGTATCATGTGCTCTTTGCTGCAGTATCATACTCTAATTCATTCTTCTACGCCCAGTAACGACTCTTCAGCCGCATTGTAAACGGGACTCGTCTTACCTCAGACTAGAAGCTGCATCGGCTAGTCTATCTCGACTTTCATGTCGTTTACGTCCTTGAGCGTCGTTCAAGTAGAAATGTTGATCAAGATCGTCTTGGACGCCACACCCTCCTTGCTTAATTCGCACCATAAACGCGTGGCCGAGCACCGAGCAACCGCGACTCTCCAAAGAGGAGGCTAGGTCAGGCGGATAGTCCCTAGAGGCGTTAAGTGTGCCTTTCCCTACAGCGCTGACTCGAGTCTGCAATTTATCACAGTACCGGCAGTTTCCCGCAGGGGTTGAATTACTGTGCTCATTGGAAAATTCTCTCCATGTTTTCAACGCCCCTATACGTATCACTTCATCACAATCCGTCACTGATTAAATGCATCAGAAACCAGCGAAACAAGGTACCTCCGCCTTGGAGTACATACAGATGGTGATGATACACAGAAGTGTGTTAGGATGTGCCCGTTTCAAAATCAGCAATGATCGCGATTATACGCACCATCTATAGTGCGGGTCGACAAACCTTGACTTCGAGCTCAACGAAAGTTAACTTTATGTTCAGCTGCTCACCTCCTAGCAAGTTCCACTGGCCCATGTACTTGATGGAGCGCTCGACACTCTGAGAGCTCCCGACCTCAAAGACTTGATAGGAAAACTCGCGAGCAAACAGCATGCTCACCCAGACGATGCACTTTCGATCCGTTATCTCGACCGCTTTGCCAGTGTTCTGGGATCGCAAATACAATGTCGCTTGCCGGGTATGGAGTAGCTCGAGGATCATATCAACCTTAATGACACAGAGGTTGAATTTGAGGGGAAAGTCGCCACGATTGGGAAGAGTCGAAGAGGCGGCTGGAGAATCAGTCTTCCAATAGGGGAACTTTGAGTGGAGGTCCAATAACAATATAACATGGCAGAAGACAACAGTCGAGAGATAAGAAGCCATTGTTGTGGCATTAAACGTCCAGTATACCGAGGAATGTTTTGACACCTTTTAAATCCATGCCTCCCCCATCGGGATCCACAGCTTCTATGCACCGAGCAATCGCGATGACTTGTTTCGGTTCCTTTGCATTGACCCAGACTCGGCCATTCATGCCAACAGCAGCCTCTAGGGGAAACTTGCCGCCGAGAAGTGGAAGAAGAAAATGCTTCGGGTCCAGAAGACTGAGGGACACATTCACTCATGTGAGAAAAACAGAAACCGTCAAGACTCACTCTCGACACATTTTCAAACTGCATTTCACGACAAACCCTCCCTTTAGCTCGCCGAACCCTTCGGCCTTGCGCGTTTGCGCGTCAAAACACTCCAGTTCGGGGTCCATATCTTTGTGTGCCAATGACACACGAGCATACACCAAACATCCGACCTGATTTATCTGTCAAATGTGGCCTGCTGACACAGACATGGAAGCAACCTTTAGATTTGGTCTATTTCGTTTCGTGGCACCCTCAAACGCTAGCCCATCCAACGTTGCAGAATGCGCCGATCCAATATCGACTCGATAACCTTCCCCTTGCCTCTGGATAATAACACCTATTACAGACTCCTGGGGGGCAGGAATATACTATCTAGCTGTCAGAAACGATCTGTAAAGGCTGAAAGAAAAAGTTCACGAACGCGCCTTGAATTATTTTCTATCCACCATTTGCTCCCGTTTGCGGAGTGGTGCAAATTTCCTGCTCGTGTTGAGATTGTCGTTGGTTTTGAAGTTTCACTCGATGTGATCTGGAGTAATCCAGGGCCGAGCTTGAGATTGACGTGCTGGGCATCGACTTTTTCGCCTGGTAAGATAGTGGCCATGGCTAATGATTCTAAAACAGTTCGACGGTATCATGCGTGACACAGATTCGTCATCCCTTGTTCCCCGCCATCAATATGGCTACCCCTCTCCTGGCTGAGTTCCCAGAACTTTCAAGTCTCTCGTGAGTCTACCAGTACAAGATACACAACATGTCAGATTCCTTAGCTGCTTAACAACAGCCGCGAGGATCTTGAGGATCTACTGGCCGATCCCGTCTATTTCCAAGCCATCTTCCACTCGCTCGACCGAGTCAAGGAACTATATAAATCGCAAGCAGAACTGGGACTTGCCAACGAAACTATCGCTAGTAAGTTCCTATTCCTACTAACAAGCTTTCAATCAAACATTCATTATCCGTCAGAGAACAATCTCGCACTCCAACAACACCTTTACAACCTCCGCTCCGAAACTAAGGATGCATTTGATGAAGCCAAGAGACTAGAGGCCAGATGGAAAGAATTGGAAAAGGAACAACGAGACGTGTACCAGGTCACTATTCCCCTAGTCTCCATTCACCATTCGCTGATAATGAATGCCCGCTAGCGTTATACCCCGCAGTTTCTCCTCATGCGCTTGAGGCATAGCATCACTGCGCAAGATGATGCATCGGAAGCTTTAGCCTCGGCATTCGTCCTACAAGCGACTTCTGGAAATTCCAGCTCAGGCACAGGAAGCCCAGCACCCAACAGTGAAATAGACGACTTTGTCAAGGAATTCAAGGAGCTCAGGAAGGTTTATCATAAACGTGTTATGTGGGCGGAGAAATGGGGCAAGGGGGACGTGATGTGGAGGGAGGACTAATAGCCCATGGGACATGTGAGAGCACTCCTAAGATCCACATGTGATACAAGTGGTGATCCTTCAAAACAGAACGAATGAATTGATCGATCTGTGTTAAAAGACGCCAAAGAGTCGCTTCTGTGCGCGCTTGTTGTTCCGGTCGCTTCGACACTTTGGTTCCAACACCCTGGACTCTCTCCTAAACCAGCTATGGTTTCGCTCATAACTAGGTTGGAGAAACCCCGGTGAATCTCTTACTTGGTGGATAGCGATTTCAATGACGACCCTCCCCTCCATGTCGAGTGCTCACCAACCCTATTAAGCACTAGCAGCCCTAGATAACGAAGGAAATATGCAAGAGGACCCCCGTATCCACGGCTCGGAGCCGCATATGAGCTTCTCTTGTTCGATTGTGTTCAAAAGATCACTACAAATCTTCGGAAACACTGCGGTGCATCTATGTACCATATTTTCCGTGAAGCTGGCAGCATATTGTTGCATATACACCATCAAGACGCCCGCGTGTACGAGCATCTGACTCTTTCCGAATATCATGCGCATTTTCAATACCAGTTATCCTGTTTACTTGGAGAGGATCCAGGGAGAATCTCGTTCTCGCTTGTCGCCCACACAAGGGTCTCAGTTGATCCCAAGCTCCAACTGTGAACTAGCAATTACTGACATTGGTACGATGATCGACACCCGTTTTGCATCGTGGCGACGCGTCGGACATCGAGTATAAATTCCGGTCATTCCTCTCCAGGGGAATCGAGCGCTCTCACAACTTCGATAACATGAAGACTTCCGTCCTTGCCGCCTCCCTTGCCTCTCTCCTTAGCATGGCATCTGCCCATATGATCTTCCAGAAGCTTTGGGTCAATGGTGTCTCCCAGGGACACATGAACGGTATCCGTGTGCCCGACTTACGACGGTGTACGTGCTAAAGCCTTTCAATTCTTCGATTTTTTTAACGTGTTGGGTCCGGTTAGCCCATTACCGACATCACCTCTAACGACCTCATCTGTAATGGTGGTATCAATCCCTACCATCAACCTGTCTCCCAGACCGTCATCGACGTTCCTGCTGGTGCTGAGGTCACTGCCGAGTTTCACCACACTCTAGACGGTGCCAATCCGAATGATAGCTCTGACCCTATTGATGCTTCGCATAAGAGCCCTATTTTGGCTTACCTGTAAGCCCTCCAGCCAACTTGATAAGTACCAGCACTAATGAAACTTGAATTCTAGTGCAAAGGTTCCCGATGCTACTCAATCCACTGTCACTGGCCTCCAGTGGTTCAAGATCTACCATGACAGTCTTAACAGTGGTGCCTGGACCGTTGACAAGTTGATCTCCAACAAGGGCAAGGTCACCTTCACCATCCCCAGTTGCATTGCCTCTGGCCAATACCTCCTCCGTGTCGAGCTCATCGCTCTCCACGCTACTGGTTCCTACCCTGATGCTCAGTTCGTCGTGAGTTTCTCAATTGCACGCGACTATACAAATGATTAACCAGAAATTCCAGATGGAATCCGCACAGATCAATGTCACCGGTGGCTCTGGCACTGCTTCGCCTGCCACTGTCAGCTTCCTTGGCGCCTATAAGTGTCAGTACTTCCTGGCATAAGCATAAGCTAACTCTATGAGATAGCCTCGGACCCTGGCGTCACCGTCAACATCTACAGCGGCCTCACCAACTACGTTATTCCCGGGCCCAGTGTGTTCTCCTGCAATGGCGGCGCTACAAATCCCACTACTCCCGCCACCACCACCAGCTTTACTAAACCCACCACCACTACCACTCCCGCCACCACTTCGTCTGCCTCCTCTGGCACTGTTGCTCAGTATGGCCAGTGCTGTGGCATCGGCTACACTGGCCCTACCGCGTGCGCTTCTCCTTGCACTTGCAACAAGATTAACGACCATGTACATTCATTCTCCAAATATGTCCGGCCGACGAGTTTCTTCACATTTGCAGTATTCTCAGTGCCTGTGAGGGACATGTGTCGTAAAGACTGCTGTTGCGTTTTGAACGTCCTAAAAATTATTGTATACTAATGAGTGTAGTCCTTGTAATGTCGACTTTCCATTGAATCGGCCACTTCGGGATAGGTATCGATGATCCGTATATGCGGCGGGTGCATGGGACCGGACCAGGCATGCACGCCAACTTTCCATCCCTGATTGACGTCATTATTCGGGTTTTGGGTTTCCTCCGAAATTTAGACTCCTACAAACTGCGCAGAAAAGTTAACTAGTATTTGCAGTCGAATAGGAATTGATACAGCGCAATAGCCGTTAGTAAGGCTTCGAAGGAGTGATCGAGGCCCACCATTGACGCGGGTACCACGCTTGCTCCTTTGGGGGAATCAACAGTGGTTACGGAACTGGTGTCGAACTTCCACCAATTGTCATTTGTGCCGAATTCCCCATGAATCAAAAGCCTAGGCACGTCCTACGTCATCCATAACTCATGAGACTAGTCCTGTACCATGATTGCTCCCAGCAAAGAGTGGATGTATCGGTCCAGAACGGGGGTCCGCCACGTTTGTCACATCATCATCTTACAATTGTCCAGATCTCGCATGGCAAGGTTTTAACAGTTCTCAGTGCTCGCATCAGTTCGCTAGGGTGCTCGATCCAAGATCCGTGTTCGAAACCACAGAAGTTGACTGCATACTCGATGCTCGACTTCCCCTTAGAATGTCGATGACGCTTTCTCGTTCCGATTCTTGCTCCGCTCTGACACTGAAACTGTACCCTCTGATATATAAATCTCGATGCATCATCCTCAAACCCTGTTGCAATATCCCTTCTCAGTCCAGTATTTTTGATCTTGGCAACAATAAAATACTAAAACATCGTATCATCCTCTCTTCCCATCGTCTCACCATGTGATTAGCTTTCCTCACCCCTTGCTCACTAGTTGGTCAAATAATGCCGAATTATCTTTGATCAACATTCTCAAGATATGGCGGTTGCGTCTCTGGCTCAGCCTAGGTCTACCAGACTATATCTAGCAGACTAAGAACCGTAATTAGCCTTGCCTGTTTGTTTTGATCCTTTCACAAGTCGTCTCGCCAACTTGGAGCGCCGTACACTCGCACCTTCAAGCTCTCTTGTTGTAACGGATCTTTCTGGTGATGTTAATCATATTTAAGCTCTTCCGTTGGTTCCTAGCGTGTCCTCTATACTTGGTTGAATATCTCCTCAAAAGCTCAAGCGTATCGGGGACTTCCTTCAGTCAATAGTTACTGTGTTATTGCGTTGAAATATGTCCGCTTCCTGTATGGTATATTCAAGATATCCGAGTCGCGATAGTCCTATCACCCGTCTCAGTCAGCACCTAGCTCTTGGCATGGTGCATCACGAGGCTTTTCTATGTCGCCCTATCTCGCGTACTAATACCCCCACAGGTCGGTTCGAATATTTCGGAACGATCGCGGCAGAGTAACGTGATGAACACCAAGTGTGCTTCCCCGCATCCACTCGGTGTCATCTTCCCCGCCTGCTTCCGAATTTCAAGCGCAAGAACTCGACAGTGTGTTCCGAATGACGTAGATGGACGTAAACTAGTGCTAGGTTGCCAAGAATATCCCACATCTTTTCAGGTGTTTCTGCTGCAGTGAGGAAGGACTGAGAGATGCTCTCGGATGTGTCAAATGTATACCGAGGATGAAGCGATTTCTTGGGTTTGGTGGTTATAAAAGCCATGCTGTGAGAACACTTAACAACTAGTCAAACGGCAAGATGAAATCTGCTGTCACCTTTGCTTCCCTTGCATGGCTGGCGGGCATTGCCTCTGCTCACACCATCTTCCAGGAGTTGTATGTCAACGGCGTATCTCAAGGACACTTGCAGGGTATCCGTGTACCTGATTACGACGGTGTGCGTTTCAAACATTCCTACCTTCTATACAATATCAATCTGACCTCATTGGTCAGCCCATCACCGATGTGAACTCGAACGATATCATCTGCAATGGTGGAATCAACCCATATCATCAACCCATCTCGCAAACGATTATCACTGTCCCCGCTGGTGCTCAGGTCACCGCTGAATGGCATCACACCTTAGATGGTGCTAACCCTAGTGACCCTGCCGATCCGATCGACGCATCCCACAAAGGGCCTGTTTTGGCTTATCTGTAAGTTGTGTCCATGTCGTGAGGGATCCCAGGTATTGATAATGGAAGACGATAGTGCTAAGGTGCCTGACGCACTTCAGAGCAGTGTAACCGGACTTCAGTGGTTCAAGATCTACCATGATGGCTACTCGGGCGGTATCTGGGCCGTAGATAAGCTCATTCAGAACAAGGGAAAGGTCAGCTTCACGATCCCGAGTTGCATCCCGGCGGGACAGTACTTGCTTCGTGTCGAGCTCATTGGTCAGTTAAACCCAATTCTGGGCCTGAATTTATATGAAGCGTGATCTTCAGCCTTGCACTCGGCGAGTAACTACCCTGGTGCCCAATTCTATGTGAGTCGATGTCACAAGTTAACCTTGTCCGTTGTGAACGATCCCACTGGTTCGTTGGTAGATGGAGTGCGCTCAGCTCCAAATTACCGGTGGAGGAAGCACTTCCCCTGCTACCGTTAGCTTCCCTGGTGCATACACGGGTATGTCCAAAATTTCCTCCTGCTTCACACATAATTGTAAAACGCACCTTTACAGGAACTGACCCCGGCATCAAGATCAACATTTATTCCGGCCTTAGTAGCTACACTATTCCAGGTTCGAAATCTCTTGGAATAACCTGAGAAAATAACCACTTACTCATGATTAACCTTAGGGCCTCCCGTCTTCAGCTGCAATGGTGGCAGCAATCCTGGCACGACTGTCAACCCCCCTCAACAAACTACCACTCCCAGCAGTCCAGTTCCCACGACCAGTCCCAGCACGGGTGGTACTGTCGGTCAATACGGTCAATGCGGTGGTGTCGGGTAAATATCTGATGCTCTATGCGCCTTACGAGGTTCTGAAACATAGGGCTCAGGTGGACAGGTGGAACTGTCTGTGTGTCGCCGTATACTTGCCAGAAGCTGAACGATTACGTGAGACCATTTCTCCTCCAGACATCACGTCCATTAATTTTGACTATTCGCCAACAGTATAGCCAATGTTTGTAAAGTCTTTAACACGATGCGAATTCAGTCCGCATTTACTTGAAGGTCACGACATTGAACAGCCTGTTCTCTTTCCCTCCAAGTGTACCCCTGTTGTATGTTCACCAAACACAAACTTTTCATATTCGCGGCTCGAATGATCGGCAGATGAAGATCCTCAGGATCATTAGCTCATCGAAGGCATCTCTGTTTTCTCGTGCTCGTTATAACTCACCTGGTGGATGAAAGCCCCGCAAGATCGCCATCGAGCGAGGAACCTAGGTCATCAGACAATGACGAGTGTCCATTGCCAACTGCCACCGCCGCCTTCCTTGACTGGAATCGAGTGTAGCTATTATCGTTATGTAGTGAGGCACTCTCTTGCCTGTCTTTCGAGGTCCTTCCATACATCCTGTTGACTGGGGCTAAAAAATTCCCCTCAACGAAAACGCTATTTTCATATATCTCTCCTGGGGTATCTTCGTTGGTGCGCCATCGCATCGAGCTCGCTCCCTGAACTTCATAAATGAGGAGGGCTTTCCAGGCTTTCGGGTTCATTTTGGCGCAAAGGGTATGAGTAGAGTCGTATCTCGAGCTTTTCCTGCGTTTTCAAGTCTTAATTACAACGTATCTTCTATCATTGGCCACACATGTTCATGTCAACGTGGGCGTCAATGTCGGGTGTCGGATGCGATAAAACCTTATTGAGATCTTGTCCTCGCCACTCGAGAAACCGTTCTAGATTTTGGCTCGTGAATACCTCATTTGACAAATTTCCGGGTAATTAAACGGTTGACGCTAGCGAGAAATGTGGAGTTTGAGCTGGGATTCGCACAGACTTCAGCTGGGCTCGGTATCAACGAGTGCTGGTTGGTCTGATTATCTGGAATCTGCTGCTTGGTAACCTTGGTAGTTGACATGAGGATGAGGGGCTGTGTAGAGGACTCTGGCTTTTCAAGATCATGATCAAATGTCGTGCCTCGGTAATGGGTCCTATTTCGTTTTGGCAGTAGGGGGTAGTTCTGAGGGATCTGAGGGACTTTTATCTCTATCTGTGGAATGATACCGAGAGGCGATAGCGACCAGTTGGAGACCACGACGAATATTCACTTGCACGACGAGGGATCATATTTGTTGGAGACTCTTTTGAACTGAGCGGGATGTCTATCATCTATCCCGAAGTACTAAAGGTCAGTTGGAATGTGCGTACGGAGGTCCCTGCTAGAACTGGTATTATTAGGTTTGGTTCTGGTCTCCCGTTTTTGGATCTCTAATAAATACGTCTCGGCTGTATCCAAAAATCTCCAGCCCAATATCATTCACTTCTGTCAGTAGCCACTCCAGGGTCGGATGCCGATACAGCCGTAATCTCACCCGCATCATATGTCCTTGATTCTGGGCTATGCCCTCCTGTGGCTGACTTGCAAGAGTATGTAGAGAGGAGCAACGTGCGAACGCACCAAACATACCAAGCGTACCAAACGTGCCAAGGGTGCCAGGTGCACCAAGCATGCCAAACACAGCGAGTGTACCAAACATACCAAGCGTACCGAACGTACCAAACGTACCAAACATGTCTCCGCCACTGTTCGCGTCAACGCTATATGGTAGGCAGGCAAGCCCTGGGGAATTCTAAGCGGCCCGCAACTGATAAATTCCATGGTCTAATCTTTCACCGTCAAACAATTCCGTTGTGCAACATCTACCAAGTGGGCAACTTGCATCATTCCACTTTGACATGACTTATGAGAGGTCTTGAAAGGTATTCCACGGAATGTTCCCAGACATCCATTTCAGTGACATCTGTCCTAAGTATGGCTCCCTCTCCGGTAATGTGATCCATGCCGTGCCCACAATCTAGAGCTCATGGAAGGTATGTATGAATAGGCTTGGGGTATAAGTACGAGGGGAACCAAGGTGGAACCGAACTTGTCATTGAACGCACAGCACTCATCCCAGCTCTAAGTTGCATAACCGTCTCAGTTCTCTTTCAGAGCCTCGTCTATTCGCTCTCCTACCCACTACAATGGCTGCATCTTTGGTTCAAAAGGAATGCATCTGCGCCTGCAACTGCGCGTGGCATGTTCACCACCACGACCGAATTGCCGGACACGGCGCTACTCTTTGTCTCGGTCTTTCTCCTATCAACTTGTCTTCTGGCTACCACTGTGCCGGCGCTGCTAACGCCATCGCTGTCTACGGCTCAAACCGATTCTCGTCGACTTTTATCTCTTCCTCCGAGCACCACATTTTCTCTACTTCGACCGCGATAACCTCTTCCACCAACACCTCCGTTGGTGCCAGTACCAATGCTCACGGTACCTTCGACATTGTCGAGCCTCGCGTATGACCATTCAAGGGCGGGCACGTCAAGCATACTCATGCGTCTTATCGTCGTGAAAGCATCCCCGAGCTCAACGCGCACACCAACACTGGTGCAGTCGCTAGGATCAAGGAGGAGACGGCGCGCAAGGCCCGTATCGAGGCTGAGAGAGTCGCACGTGAGGAGACCGAACACACAAAGCAAGGGAGGCAGGCGAGCCGGTCAGTTCCGACGATCTCAGAGGCTCCCGCGGTGGCAGATGAGCACATGCAAGAACATATTTCGAAGACAGAAGTGTACGCGTGGGAGAAGAAGGCGCATGGCTACAAATGCAGTGGTGGAGGTCACTTCATCTCCTTCAAGGACTTGGGAATGCAGTAGTTATTCTTAGCCATCCTCTCTATTATGTAAACCATGCAAGATTAGATATTCTGGTCATCAAATACAAATATTCCCAACACCATCTCTCTCCCTCTCTCATGTATCCCCACCGTCCCACTGGCATCCACACCCTCCCAGTAGAGCTCCTCACTCGCATTATCATCCTCGGCGCTGAGGACGACTACCCGTACACCCACTCTCCTTTCCTCCTCAAACCAGATCAGAATTACTACGCTGTTCCCTCCACCCAGTTCCAACTCACCGCCTCCCACGTCTGCCAGCATTGGCGTTCTGTTGCCCTTCGCACACCTTCACTGTGGACTACTCTCTGCTTTAGGGAACTCTCCCATATACCTCGCGCAGAGGCTTACCTTGCGCGATGCTCCCGCAACCCGAATCGTCGACTCGATATACTTGTCGACACTGTGGCACCTCAGGACCACATCCATGGCGTGACAATTTGTCTCGATGAACTTGCCATCATATTCTCGCTCATAATGCCGCATGTGTCTTATTGGCGTGCTTTTCATCTTAAAATTCGTGACAACGACTGTAAGCTCCTGGCACGCAAAAACCTCGGCGGTTCCGGTCCTGCCCCCCACCTCGAAACTCTCCAGCTATATCATTTCGAGGACTTTCGCACACCCCAAAATCTCTACATCGCCACCTACCGGCCTCCTGTCCGGATCTTCAGTAATTCTCTGCCAGAGCTAAGGAACGTGTCTTTAATTGGCGTCAACCTTCCTTGGGAGCAAAGCCCATACCTAATTAATCTACATACCCTCGAACTCGCCCTTCATTCTGACAGCATTCGACCCCCATACAAGTATTGGGACAGGATGTTGCGCCTTAGTCCTAATATCCAGCGCCTTCTTCTACATTATTCTGGCCCGCGGAAGGAAGATGGTACCGAGGACCTCGCATGGACAACTCTGGATGACGGGAAAGGCAAGGGAAAGGAGGACGAGTGTATTCTGTTGGAGTCCCTGTGGGAACTGAGCTTGACTGACTTGGATCCCGATTATCTCTGTCTCGTTCTCAGGCGTCTTGTGATGCCGAATGTAAAGAAGCTCAGCCTCGATTTGCCGGACCAGGATTTCACTCCTTTTGTCGAGTTAATCCTGCCATTGAACCTTCCATTTGATCCCGCACAACCACCGGCGATCTTCCATCAGCATCCCAAGAATGACGATCCGTACTCGGATCCCCTTTCGCCCAGTCATGACACTCATCATTCGTATGATTTCCTTGGTAGCTCACTATCATCTGCACCTGATTCGTGGGCAACACATGATTCTCCCCCTTCGTCTTCTGCGTCGTCGACGCCTGCACATTCACCGACTTCCCCGTCGTCTCTCTCAGCTTCCTCCTCCCTAGGGACTTCGATAACTACCCCCACGACAACAACTTCCGCTTCGATCAAATCCACTTTTAATAATGGGTCTGCGTTGTTTAAGCGCTTGCCGTTGCCGAGGTTAACGACGACCTTGGAAACACTTATCATCACAGCCCTGGAGTGTGAATTTTCGAGTTGGAGAACGCTAATTCGAAGTTTGATGGGGTTACAAACGCTCGAGGTCAATTTTTGGAAGGTCAGGGTCACCGGACATGGAGATGAAGAGGAGAGTAATGTGGCGTGGCTAGCGCTGATAGAGAGGGTTGTCGAGGAGGTGAAGGTTGAGGGGCGTGGGTCAGAAGTGGTGAGGCGAGAAAGGATGGTGTTACCCCGTTTGAGGAGGTGTAAGATCGCCGGACTGCCAGGGGCTGTGGTGGGGAATATCATCACCGAGAGAGAGGGCGCAGATGCGGGACAATGGGATTGCAATGGAGGAAGCCATGCCCGTGAGGTGGAATGGTCGGTTGTTGAGGATAAATTCGTGAGGGAAGATAAGGAATTAGCGGTCATATTTGAGAAGGGCGTGTGGATCAGCGAAGGCGAGGATGAGAAGAGGATGTGCTGGAAAGGGAGGTGGGTCAAGGTGCAGAAGGTTGTTGAAGACGAGGAAGACGAGGAGGATGAGGACGAGGACGAAGAAGGTGAGGAGGTCGAGGAAGGGGCAGAAGTTGAAGAAGAACGGGACGAGGCGGAGGAGGAACAATCAATGGAAGAGGACAACGAGTCTGAGGAGGTCGAGGTAGGGGATGAATATGACGTTGAGGAGGAAGAAGGGGCGGAAGAAGAACCGGAATTGATGGCGGAACAATATCTTGTCCCACTGGATAAAACGGGGGCTCGTGAGGCGAGCACATCAACACTGGTGTCCACCCCGGATTCAGGGGCGACTATCCTGTCTTCGAGAAGGGGCGGTGTCCATAGAGGGACGGAGTGATTTTGTGCTTGAGCGATGGATACCCGGATACCCTGCATTCTCCTTGCCAGAGTGAGATGCAGGTATGCTTATGATTCGTTTGTTTCTCTTTTTTATTACCATGTTTTTGCAATGGCATTTCCCTGCTGCTTTGTATGTATGGATATGTATTTTCCGCCGCCTTCGTTTTGCACGTGCTGTCTTGTGTTTCTTAATTCTTATTTGTGCCCTCTCTGTTTCGGTTTCGGTTTTCTTTTTTTGGATGGTCAGTTCGAACAATATACCTCTGATGTACACGTACGCGCATATCCATATCTTTGCATTGTCACATTCTCTTGTCGTGTCAGCATCGATCGTCGTCGGGAACAAAAATAGATAAAGGGTCCAGGATCAACAATTTGTGACTAGGTGTCACAATATCACACTGTCACGAAAATTTGCGATTGTAGGACTTGTTTCTTTGCCTTTGCTCTCTGTAGCATTGCTGGCTTTTCAGCATTCTGCGCACGTTCTCCTGAAGTTGTCAACCTTGTGCGAATTACTACATCAAAAAACTACACTTGCTGTGTATTTGCGCACAAAAAGTAGGGATAGAGGTGCGTATACTCAGCTTTGCTTGTTGGATATCTATATGAGAGATTGAAAGCTGATGTCTTCTGTGCTTGTTGTTTTTTTTTCTCTGGCATGTTAGCTCCCACACGCGTGTAACAAGAACTTAGTATCTCAAACCCAACACACTTTATACCTGAAGTATTTTACTGCTTCTACCCTGCTCTTGAACTTTCTCTCAATTTACTATCTTATCCGAAACCCCAAATGACTTCCACCACTGTTATTCCTTCTACGACGACCACCGCTCCTTCTACCAGAGCGCCTATCAATGCCGTTACCGCAGATATTGCTCCGTCCGCATTTTCACCCGAAGCTATGGCGGCTACCGCTGCCCTCTTCACATCCCCAAACACCTCCGCCACGTTCGACGCGAGTGATCTGCGCGATCCTTTGAAGATGAATTTGCAGAGGCAAGTCAGGGCATTGCTTAGCGCCGTTGCTACCCACCCAGATGTCGAGGGGCGATTTTCTGGTGTTTTGGACGTACTCAAGGCGTTTGTTGACGATGTAGAGGGAGGTGTGGGCATGCGGAGGGTCTTGGACCTTTTGTCGAGGTTGTTGAGTGTGCCAGAGCTGGTGGATACTACACTAAAGTTGTTTCGGCCTTTGTTGGTTGATTTGTTTGCTCGGTGGTTGGATAAGAATGGGGATGAGGGTGAAGAGGTGAGGGAAGAGAGGTTGGTGGCTTTGGCGTATGTTGTTGAGGTTTATGAGGAGGTTTTTCCGTAAGTCTTTCTTACTCTCGTTCGGATCGAGGATGGAAACTCATTGGGGTTGTAGAATTTTTTACGAGTTCCTGATACGATTTTATCCCCGCGGACCACTCCATTTCGTTGACACAAATTCGAGTCTTCCCACCACGGAGACTCAGAGGTTGCATCGTCTCCTTCTGGCGTATTTCCGTATCCAACAAGCAAACCGCGAACTTCCGTCCCAGTTGTCTTGGTCGCTCTCTCCCCTAAATGAACTCATAAGGTCGACTGAACATAACCAAGATGATAATGGGGTCAAGCTGCTCGCGATCAGGTGTTATGCGTTTCAGAGTGGTATGGGTGAGGCTGAGAGGGAGAAGTTGGAGAGGAAAGTGCTTGGAATGAAAGACGATGAAATGTGTAGTGTTGATTGTCGGGTCTCTCCTGGCGGTTATGGGAAGAAGGATGAAGAAGGGAAGGAAAGGCTTCTGGATGGGTGGGTGTTACCGGCATTGGAGATGCACAGAGTTAGAGGGATGAGAGAGGGATTGATTGATGTTGACTTGGAGGAGTATTATGGATTTGACGAGGATGAGCAAAGGATTTATATCGAGGAATCGGATTTGAGGTATGATTTTGGCTGCACTTTAAGTTTCTCGAGAAAGCTGATGGGTTTCCTTGTAGCCCTCGTGTGGCAAACGTTTATGGAGTATTACTTTTACGACAGTCAACTGCTTCTGCACGCCCTTCCGCGCTGATACCTATACCTACATCTATCACATCCCTCAGGGCTCTTGCACTCCACATTTCCATGCGCGTACCAACGCTGCTCACGTCTTCGCCATCCGCTGGGAAAGCGTTGCTTCTTAATCACCTTGCCGGAATCCTTTACCCCGAGACAAAAAACCAAATTATCACAATCCACCTCGCCGATACTTCCCTCGACCCACGATCTCTTCTCGGCTCATATGTTTCCTCTCCAACACATCCTGGAAACTTTGAATGGAAGGAGGGTGTCCTCGTACGTGCTATGCGGGAAGGTCGCTGGGTCGTGTTTGAAGACATTGACCGGGGGAGTGGCGAAGTTCTTGGGGTGATCAAACCCCTTATTGAGTCGATGCGGTTGGGCAACTGGATTGGTGCAAGGGCTAAACTGGACGTCCCATCCCGGGGATGCGTTGTTGCGCACCAGAATTTTATGGTATTCGCTACACGTTCGGTGCAGCCTTCAAGAAACGGCAAATTTGCTCCACCTACATTCTTTGGCGCGCACAAGTTTTTCGAAACGATTGTGAAGGCACCCCAAGGCGAGGAGTTGAAGGTGATTGTTGAGCGGAGATTTGGGAGACTAGAGGGAAGAGCCGCGGAGGGGTTGATTGATCTTTGGGATGGTGTGAAGGGTTTGGGTACGGCGGCTAGTGTCAGAGATGTTGGGCTGAGGGAACTGGAGAAGCTGTGTGCAAGGGTGGAGCGACTGCTGCCGGTATCGTATCAAGCGATGGACGTCGAAGGTCCTGAGGGATGTGTCCCGCTTTGGGACGTATTCCCGAACCCGAGTTTGAGAGAAGATATTTACTTGGAGGCGAGGGATGTATTCTTTGGCGCGGGTGCCACCACCGCGTCTGCAAAGGCTCATTTGGACGCGGTTGCTGCTGTTGTTGGTGAGAAACTTGGATTGGATGAAGAGAGGAGGGACTGGTTGCTGAGGGGCAGGACACCCAGTTTGGATATCGAGAAGGATGTGAATGGCAATGTCGTTGGAGTGTCTGTGGGGAGGGTGAGGTTAGTAGCGAAGCAGAGGAAGAATCCTGAGGATCTGCCGCCTTCAAGACCGTTCGCCATGCACAAACCTGCTGTGTGCTTGCTGTCGCGTATTATGACCAGCGTTGCTCTCTCGGAACCTGTTTTGCTTACTGGTGAAACTGGGACGGGAAAGACTAGTGTCATCACGCATTTGGCGTCGCTATTCGGACGATCGCTTATATCCCTCAACTTGTCTCATCAGACCGAATCTTCGGATTTGGTCGGTGGTTTGAAGCCGATTGATACGAGGGTGCCCGCAGCTGTGTTGCAGGAGACGTTCTTGGAGCTGTTTGGGGCGACATTTAGCAGGAAGAAGAATGAGAAGTTCGAGACGGAGGTTAGGAAGGCTATGAACGAGGGAAGATGGAAGAGGGTTGTGGGTCTATGGAGGGAGAGTGGGAGGCTGGCTAAAGAGCGATTGGCTGCGAAGAAGGCTGAAGAAACAGGGTGTGTTATCTTCTCGTTTTTTTTCTAGTGGGGCTCACCGTTTCCTTGTCCAGTGTAACGAACCATGATCGTGACGAGCCCGATGCTCCCCGGAAGAGGAGGAAGGTCGATCGCGCAGGATCCAGTGCCGCGTGGGACACTTTCCTGAAGGATGTTGACGAATTCGAAGTTCAGCATGTACAAGGAAAAGGCAAATTTGCCTTTGGCTTCGTGGAAGGTCCATTGGTCAAGGCATTGCGCTCAGGTGACTGGTAAGTCAAGTACGCGCTAGCACCTGTACACGTAAACTGACCTTCAACTGAAGGATCTTGCTGGATGAAATTAACCTCGCAAGTCCTGAAACACTTGAATGCATCTCCGGATTGCTTCATGGTCCCACAGCGTCGATCACCCTCACCGAGCAAGGTTCCCTTGAACCAGTACCTCGCCATCCAGATTTCCGGCTATTTGCCTGCATGAACCCAGCAACTGACGTAGGCAAGAAGGATCTTCCCCCGAACATCCGATCCCGGTTCACCGAGATCGACGTCCCGCCACCTGATGCTGACAAGGACACACTTCTGAGCATAATCAACCAATACATCGGAGCATGTGCAGCAGGGGACAAGGGTATCATCATGAACGTCGCAGAATTCTACATCGCTGTTAAGGATTTGGCGGAGAAGCGGCAGCTTGTGGATGGGGCCAACCATCGACCTCACTTCAGCATGCGTACATTGGCACGCGCGTTGACGTTTGCTGCTGATATGGCGAGCATGTACAGCCTGCGTCGATCGGTTTGGGAAGGTTGCCTGATGGCTTTTACGATGGTGTTGGATCCTCCCAGTGCGGAGGTGGTGATGAGTTTGATGCACAAGCACTTGTTGGTGGGTGTACGGAATCCGAAATCGATGTTGCGGATGGAGCCATCAACCCCTCAAGGGAGGTCGAGTGAGGGGTTTATCAAGTTCGGCCCGTTTTATCTCGAGAGGGGACCCTATCCCGAGGACCCGATGGAGGAATATATCATGACTCCTTCGGTAGAGACGAAGCTTGTTGACCTTGCGCGCATCATCACGACCAGAAGGTTCCCCGTTCTCATCGAGGGTCCTACGTCCAGTGGAAAGACAAGTTCCGTCGAGTACCTGGCACGACGCACTGGGCACCAGTTCGTCCGCATCAACAACCACGAACATACAGATATCCAAGAGTATCTTGGTTCCTATGTGTCAGATCCGCTGACCGGCAAGCTAGTCTTCAAGGATGGTCTTTTGGTGCACGCCCTACGGAACGGAGACTGGATTGTATTGGATGAATTGAACTTGGCGCCAACGGATGTCTTGGAAGCACTCAATCGACTTTTGGACGACAATCGCGAGCTTGTCATTCCGGAGACGCAAGAAGTCGTGCGGCCTCATCCTCATTTCATGCTGTTTGCAACGCAAAACCCTCCCGGTTTGTACGCTGGTCGTAAAGTCCTTTCTCGTGCATTCCGCAACCGCTTCCTTGAGGTCCACTTTCAGGACGTCCCCCAAGCAGAACTGGAATCGATTCTGTGTCAGCGCTGTAGAATCGCTCCCTCCTACGGGAAGCGCATCGTCGCTGTTTTCCGGGAATTGCAGAAGCGAAGACAGGCCAGTCGCGTCTTCGAAAGCAAGCAGGGGTTCGCTACTCTCCGGGATCTGTTTCGTTGGGCAAATAGGGATGCTGTTGGTTATCAGGAGTTGGCTGATAATGGATATATGTTGTTGGCTGAACGTGCACGCCGGGAGGACGATAAGGCGGTGGTGAAGGAAGTGATTCAATCTATCATGGGAGTGCAGATTAACGAAGACGCTCTCTATAATCTGCAGCAACCAGGAATGGGTCTGGAGTATTTGGGTGCCCCAGTGCCATCAGCATCCAATATCATCTGGACCAAGGCCATGCAGCGGTTGTATATCTTAGTCTGCCGCGCCCTGAAGTTCAACGAACCTGTGTTGCTTGTAGGTGAAACCGGTTCGGGCAAGACCTCTGTCTGCCAAGTCTTCGCGGATGTCACTGGGCAACGGTTACATGGACTCAACTGTCATCAAAATACGGAGACGGCAGACATTATCGGCGCCTTGCGACCCGTGCGGAATCGAACTGCATTGGAGACGGAGGTGTTCCAGGAGGCGTCCTCGGCGTTGGCAGCTGTTGGAATGCAGCCTGTTGATCCTTCTTTTAAGAGTCTCACTGCCTCATTGGACAAGGCCTTGAAACTTTTTCCCGCTACGGAGGACCATAATCGACTATCCAGTGCTCAAGATCGGTTATTGAGGCTTCAGTCTATTTTCGAATGGCACGACGGTCCTCTTGTCGAAGCAATGCGGAATGGCGACGTATTCCTTCTTGACGAAATATCTCTGGCAGACGATTCAGTCCTTGAACGTTTGAATAGCGTCCTTGAACCCTGTCGCACCATTGTCCTCGCAGAAAAGGGAGGAAGCGATATCGCGCATCCTACAGTCAAGGCCGCCGATGCCTTTAAACTGGTCGCGACGATGAACCCGGGCGGTGATTATGGAAAGAAGGAGCTGTCCCCAGCATTACGCAATCGTTTCACGGAAATTTGGGTTCCACGTGTAGAAGATCGTGCTGACTTGGAGTTGATTGTTCACAACTCATGGAAGCACGCTGATCTGAGAGCATATACGCAGATGGTCCTTGATTATGCCGAGTGGCTGTCTACAAGAATTGGGGACAAGTCCATTACGAGTCTGCGTGATATCATCGTAAGTATCCTCCACTTAAGGCTCAGAGTTCCATTTTGATTGATTATGCAACAGGGTTGGGTAATGTTTTCCAACGCAGTTTATAGGCCCGAGAGCAGAGATTCTATACCTGCGGCAGAGATATTTGTGAGTAAATCCTGTCTGAGTCTAATCATTGGCTCATCGTTCCCGCAGCACCATGCAGCCCAAATGACGTATCTTGATGGATTGGGTTCCCTCCCTCAGTTATCCACATATTCTCGCGATGCTCTAGCTCATCTCAAGGAGGAGGCTATGAAGAAGCTTCATGAAATGGTACCGCTGGCCAAATCTGATTTCAATGGTCCTGTCTTCGATCCCACCCAATACATCCAACTTGGTTCATTTGGAATTAAGAAGGGACCATGCGAACCACGACATCAACTCTTTAACCTGACTGCACCTACGTCTCGCAACAACGCCATGCGCATCCTGCGCGCGTGCCAATTATCGAAACCAATCCTCCTTGAAGGAAGCCCTGGAGTGGGGAAAACAAGTCTCGTCACTGCCCTCGCCAATATCTCGGGTCACCATCTCTGCCGTATCAACCTTTCCGATCAAACTGATCTTATCGACCTCTTCGGCTCAGACCTTCCCGTTGAAGATGGCGCTCCTGGAGAATTTGCATGGCGTGACGCGGAATTTCTGAAAGCACTGCAGCAGGGCCACTGGGTTCTCCTGGATGAGATGAACCTCGCGCCTCAGGCGGTTCTTGAGGGCCTCAACGCAGTTCTAGATCACCGAGGTGCAGTCTATGTCCCTGAGCTGGGCGGATCATTCACTTGCCATCCTTCCTTCCGCCTATTTGCGGCTCAGAATCCACTTAACCAAGGAGGTGGCCGTAAGGGTTTACCCAAATCCTTTGTCAATCGCTTCACTAAAGTCTACATTGATGAACTTACGTCCGCCGACCTTATCCTTGTTTGCCAACATATGTTTCCGCACATAGACGAAAACGTGCTTCGCGCCATGATATCATTCAACACGCATCTCAATGATGAGGTTACTATCCAAAAGCTGTTCGGTCGTCAAGGTACTCCTTGGGAATTCAACCTTCGTGATGTCATACGCTGGGGTTATCTTCTGGCATCGTCCAATCACGAGCAAACGCCAGTCGCATTTCTTCGGAGTGTTTACCTTCAACGATTTCGCACCTACGATGACCGCCACCGTGCCCAAGAAATGTTCGACAAAATATTCGCCACAACTTCACCTCCCTTCCAACAAGTTCCCCCCTCATTCTTCACCTCCTCCCGCCTCCAAATCGGACACTCCTCGGTGCCTCGTAGCAACTATTCAGCATCCTCTCGCCCGGAACGTTTCCTCAAAACACAACTAACCGCCCTTGAAACTCTTGGAGATTGCCTCTCGCAAGGCTGGCTAGCCATTGTAACCGGTCCTCGTGATAGTGGTAAGTCTCACTTGATACGTGCCTTGGCTGATTCTACAGGAAATTTCCTCCGTGAAATATTTATCAATAGTGCAACGGATACTATGGATATAATCGGGAGCTTCGAACAGGTCGATACAAGGACCCAAGTGGTTGGAGTCGTACGCGACCTCTTGTCTTCCATCGAGCAGATCCTCAGAAACACAGAACGGACCCAGAACCTGCAAAATCTTCTTTCTATGCGAGATACTTTACACCTCATGACCTCAGCCACGATTACTCAAGATGCGATCACTCCCCTGCTGCAACAAACTCTCAACCTGTTTGCCAACCTTCCTGTCCAACCCATTGCCCCCCTTCAGGACATCCTGAAACGGATGAAAACCCTCTCGCACTTACCACCCTCCACAGGTCGCTTTGAATGGGTAGATGGACCTTTGGTTCAAGCAATACGGCGGGGTGAGTGGCTACTTCTCGACGGCGCCAACCTCTGCAGTCCCTCTGTTCTGGACCGTCTCAACTCGCTCTGCGAGCCCAATGGCCAACTGACTTTGAACGAACGAGGCCTCGTCAACGACTCAGTGGAGGTCATCAATCCGCATCCGAAATTTCGATTGTTCATGTCTGTTGATCCTCAACATGGGGAGCTGTCTAGAGCAATGCGCAACCGAGGTATCGAGATTTTCCTTCCCGCTGGCCTTCTTTCGGATGATTATCTGGTTGTATTGGATCATCTGCGACTCCCTCGCCTTGAAACCTCGGCCGATCAGTTTAGTCTTCTGTCCCTGAAGCACCAGTCCCTCAGGAGAGGGTTGAAGCAGACCCAATTGCCACGAACGAACACCATCTCTTCTTCGGGACGGCTACTCGATCAGTTCTCCGCGCTGTCGAGCGTCATAGACCGATTTCCGTTGTATCTAACACCCTCGAAGAATGATATAGATCTTGACGCGTCAACTTTCTTCCTATCCCGTACTTTCCACCCTGCATATATCCCATACTTCCGTCGAATCTTGGACACATGTGATGGTGTGAGTGGAGAATTGAAACAATATTTTCATGCTTTCGTGAATTTGTTGTCGGGTCCCCCATCTTCATCCATCATCAATCGCATGAAAGACGCTTTGACGCAAGTGAGGAAATGTCCACCTGAAATCCTGTCTACGCAGGTTGAGTGTTTTGCGTTTAAATTAACACGTGCGTGTCTTACTTTATCCAAATAGGCCATGGATGACCTCGTCAATGACTGCTCGAAGAGCTTGGGTGAATCCAATGCCAGTGCGATGCTGCATGCACTAGATTTCATTGCAGCTATATTCCTCCAAGATCGGGCCCAAGGCATGGAAGATTATCAATCCATGTCGACAACCCAACCGTCCGCGAGAATACTGCAAGGAGTCGAAACTTTCTTAGCCCACCTATCTCGTCTCAATGAACACCTTTTCGCGTTGTTGTCATCTAACACAAGGACCGCCGAGGTACTGGTAAGTACCTGACTATCACACTTGTCGGATTGATCCTGATGTTACTCCATAGGACGCTTTGCCCTTATTACTCATTGTCAACGGATGTGGACGCCACCTTCGTAACATTTCCATCCAAATTCCGCTTGATCACTCAGGGATTCAGGTTGTGGCCCGTATGATCGGCGATGCCTTGAAAGATGCGCCAGCACAAGTTTATTCCCTTGTTTCCTCTGCAAAAACTCTGCAAGACATCACTTCCTTGTCGTCTGGCATCGGTCTCGTTGGAATGTGGTCCAAATGGAATTGTAGTGACGCACTCACGATGGCCCAGATATGGAGTGCTCAGTTTGATGACCTTACTCGCTCTCTCGACAACCCTTCTATCCATTCAGGTAGATAGCCACGGCTTGAAGTGTGAATCTTGCTGATCAACGGCACATAGATCTCCGGCGGCAAGCCCTTCGCTTGATGTCAGTATTGCCGCTCACAACAAATTCTCCTCAACATGACGCGCAACTTGCAGACATCATCTCCGTCCTGCGAAAGGTGTGTGGCAGACTTCGACTTCGTCACACCCCGCTGTAAGATCTAACCTTGCAACACCAGCAATCGAACGAGGATACAGAGAACTGCATAGCAGTAAGGATGGCGCCTAGTGTTCTTGCACTTGGTGTCCTCTCAAAACCTCTGGAACACGGTTCTGTGAGAAAACTCTGCCATCTTGCTATGGGCGGGTGTCTGACCGTGTTAAAGTTGGAAAAGTTCCTGGATGTCGTGTGTCGTGTCCCTCAAGAACCCCTTTCGTGCTACGCTGCAATTCAGCAATTGTCATGGACACTAGAAGCAGGAGGAGGTGAGTATCTTTCTCTTCAGGCCATTGAATGCTGGACTAAACTTCAGATCAAGATATTTCCGCAAAATACATGCAGTCTGTATCAGCCTGGCTGGAATCCTTGTTTGATCCCTTACACTCTGTACGCCCCTCCATTCCTTCGTGAAACTATAGCTCACATAGTTCTAGACTTATGCCGGCGTCGATCATTTGTTGCAACCCTCCCAATTGAATGCTGCAATTGCGCTCTGGTACTTCCCTGGCTATTTGTCCTGCCCTAGCAAGCCCTGACTGGAATCTTGAACCCTAGCGATCTCGATCGCCTCACCCTCCGGTTATCGAAAGCCTACGAAAGGGACATTGATTTGTACATAGACATCGCACTCTCGGATGCCTATGTTTCGAGGCAACATTTCCTGGAGTCTCTGCTCTGCAGCGTTCTTTCGATGGTCAGTAACACGACGATTTCCCTTACATTCACTCACGGAGTCGACAGGTGGTCGGGTGCTTCCATTCACACGAGAAAAGCCCCCAGGTGTCCTTGACGCAACCCCATGTCGATGTCATGACCTTCTTCGACGCTCTGACACTAGAAGTGGGTTTAAACCCTCCCACGCAAGTCCTTCAAAAACACTTAGAACCTTTGCGGTCTCTATCACATGATACAATGGAGCAAAAGTTGTGCCGTCTTGGTTATGCTTGGGTGGCTGTTGGAACTGCCCTCCTGGAGCTTCTTATTCCCGACACTCCTGTGGATCCAGTCGCCATCCAAAATACCGCCGTCCTGCTGCGGCAAAATGAGCGCGACCGCATCTCTTCAGAGATTCGCCTCCACCAGTCGCTTGAACGAATCATGACCGGGAACGAAGACAGCTTCACCTTATCCGTGCTCCGTCGCCGGTTGCGCAATATTGTCGACAACATGGAGGACGGGACTTCCATAGTTCGGAGGGACAATGTTGCTCAACTGCACGCTTACTGGGCTGAAGTACGGCAATTCAAGAATCAAGTTATATCCGAGAGTAAAATCTTCAATCTCCTTCAATCCTTCACCACTCCAAGTGAGAACACTATTTTACGGGAACAAGTCACACAGGAATCTATCACAGGCTTCCATCAACGACTCAGCAGTGTATACCCCGAGTTCAGTGACCTCAACATGCTGCTCAAACTGGCGATGTCCCAGTTAAGGCTTGGAATACGACTCGTCTCAAAAGCGAACACGATCAATGCAGGAGCTGCAAGAACCGTGGCAGAACTCGTGCGTTACCCTTCTACCCGCGAATACTTGGAGACGCCTCCCAACCACCATAGCCCCGTCCTGTCTGCCTTCGACTCCATCTACTTTGGTCTCGCTCGGCTTGCGTTTCAGGCTTCGATAGAGACGAAGTCAAAATCCTTGCTGCAACGCCTGGAACAATCATACGGTCAGGTGCTCGGTTTATGGCTCATTGACAAGGCAAAAGAGGCCGAGAACGAAGCCGCTGCCCAGAGTCTCTATCGTAGATCTACCGCAGAACATAGCGCTATGACAGATGCCGAACTCGAGCAACGGGAATTTCTCGCACTATTCCCATCTTTCGAGAACTCTTTGGTTGGAGAAACAGGAACTCTCAATCAGACAGCCCGTTCCGATAAAAACCTGCCTGACGACAACATGGTGCAGATCGCCAACCTCCACCTCACCCTGTTTTCCTCGTCAAATACCATACAAGAAGGGCTTACGAGGATTAACGGGACACAGAAGAAATTGCTTCTGGAAATTATGGAGTCCCACGCCCATAACACTCCCGAATCACTGGACGCTATCGCATTAGCCCATCGCCTCCGCCTGGCATACGATGCTCAAACCAACCTCCAAACCCCAGTCGGACACTACACCTCATATAACTTCTATCAAGACCCCAATTTACCGGAACTGAAGGGCGCCATGCGAGTCATCAATACCCTTCGAGTCCACTTGAAGAGATTGTACGATGAGTGGCCGGAACAAATGGTCCTTCAACATTTGATAGATCGCTGTGAGGTCATCTTGGGTTTCAGTCTGAAGAGTCCTGTTGCAAAGGTGCTCTCAGCTTTGGAGCAGCTGTTGCTACAAACAGATGACTGGGAAATGTATGCGAACAGGGATAACAGCCTCTCGTCCCATCGCCAATCCTTAACGGAATTGATCGTACGATGGAGGCGACTCGAGTTGAGCTGTTGGAATGGTTTGCTGGAGTCCGAAGCACGAGCTTTCGCGGAGGGTGGTTCGGAGTGGTGGTTCAGGTTGCACAATGCAATTATCCGAGGGCTCTCGGATGCCATGAAATCCGGTGAAGAAGATACTTACCTCGCCAAGCTCATTCCATTGATCGACGAGTTTGTTTCATCGAGTCCACTTGGGCAATTCTCTTTTCGGATCCGCCTCCTCCAAAGCTTCGAGCGGTACATCTCCGACCTCTCGACCATCAAAAGTGGCTCGGAAAAAGGCTCTCTTCATCGGGTTATCCGCATCCTTCACTCCACCTTGCAGTACTACCAACTCCACCAACCCAGTCTTCAATCCCACCTTGCGGAACAACGCATGGTTCTGGATAAAGAAATCAAGAACTTTATCAAATTGGCGAGCTGGAAAGACGTCAATGTACAAGCTTTGAAACAAAGTGCACAAAAGACCCATCACCAGCTGTATAAGATCATTCGCAAATTCCGCGAGGTATTGAGGGAACCCATATACCCCAGATTGAAGATCGGATCGTCTACGGTTGCGGAGGCGCAGACCCTTTCTCAAACGCCTCGCGAACAGACTGGTGGCCATCAACCATCCCTTCCCGCAGGTCTGATGGCTTCTGCAACGGGGCCCCTATCCGACCTCGGTACTACCTTCAAGAAGTTCGAGGCAGTCCACTCCAGCATCACATCCTTCATTCGTCGTCGAGCAGATAATCATGCTGATGACCTTGCTATTGCCATTATCGCTACCTCCAAGGAGTTGTCAGACGTACCAGTTCCAACCAACCTTTCTTCCGAGAAACGAACCAAGTTCCTCAAGTCTCTCCTGGTTCGAAAGCGCAAAGCTTTGAGCGACCTTTTGAAGGAGCTGAAGAATATTGGCCTTGTGGGTCATGTCAAAGCCCAAGTCCTACAGCAGAACAACGACAACTTATGGCTCAGAGAGCAACCGATACTCAGCAGCACCATCGCCAACCTCGAAGTGGAAAGAGTCGAAACTTACTTCTCGAGGCTCCTCGGATGCCTACCAGAACTACGCTCGTCACTCTCCGACCATCACGGTGACCTGCAGACCCGCGAACTGCTGCGTGGTTTATCTTTCTTGGAGTCTGGATTTTCTATGGCGATAGATCTCAGAGCTCGGTAAGTGCTATTACGTGCCCGCGTGAATTTTCCTAATTCCGGACTTCAGTTTGGCAACCGGCATCGATGGGTATCTCCGATTAAAGAGCATCTGTTCTCGTTTGCGCAGTCTCGGGACCATAGGGGTTGGCATCTTCCAGAAGAACTTTTTTGATAAGATCCGGGATGTGACGCGTCTAACCTGTCGACTCTCTGGAGCGCTCACGGAAGTTAAGCACGACCTCAGCATTTTCGGGGAACTGCAGAAGCGACATGCTATGGAGACTCCTATCACCGAAGTGGAGGGTTATCTGGCGAAGTGTAGTGCATTGAAGGACGATCTGCTACGAATTCAGGATGCTGTGGAAATTACGCCCCTCCCTGCTCTTCGAAAAGGTGAGTAGTTTTCATCTCCTCAATCCGCATCAATTTACTAACATCCATTGTAGACGAGCACGATGTTGTTCTGTCAGGCGTCAAATTCTTGGGTACATGTGTCTCAATGTTGGGGCGGTGGTCTTCTCTCTATCCCCATTTGCAATATATCTTCGAGCCAGTGCGAGAATGGCTTGCTTCGGAAGTGGCCATAAATGTTCAACTTGAGGTATCCCACGAAGAGACCAGCAATTCCGTCGAGGCTCTGCTCTACACCATGCTCTACACCGTTCAAGTTATGGTCGGGGAAACGACTAAGGCAGACCTAGACCCCCCCGAGGACGAGGATACTGACCACCAAGTGCTCAAGGCCTACCGAGAGACTCGTACCTTCACTCACCTCCTATCGCTCAATCGCATCCTTGAGCAACTCAACGCTCTGTTGGAGAACATCTCCACTGGACCCGAGCTCCAACACATCTTGCACCGCATCATGCCTTTCCTTGACGTATATCAAGACCTTGTTCAGAACCAGCTTGCCATCCATGCACAATGGACGAAAGCCCTCTTCAAGCTTGACTACGTTCTTTGCTCCACCCTTCTCAGGTTAGCCAGAGAAGGCTTCTGTCAGCCCCCTGAAACCGAGGAAGGAGGCGATGGTGAAGGAGAGAGTCTGGAAGCTGTGGATGGTACTGGCTTAGGTGAAGGGTCTGGAACGGAGAACATCAGCAAAGAGGTTGAGGATGAGAGTCAAGTCGAAGGGTTGAAGGGCGAGGATGAAGGAAATCAAGAGCGGAACAAGGATGATGGGGATGATAACGCGGTTGAGATGTCGGAGGACTTTGGTGGTACGTTGGAAGATATCCCAGATGATGGATCTCAAGAAGAGGGGGAGGATGAATCGGATGAAGAGAGTGAAGCTGATCCGGAGGAGAGGATTGAAGATCTGGACCCTAGCGACCCATCGGCTTTAGATGAGAAGATTTGGGGAGACGAGAACGGACCGCAGGATACGGAGCATAAGACTGGGAAGGATCATTCGGAAGAGCAAAGTGGGTCGTCGGAAGTGGTGGGAAAGGAGAATAAGGAAAAGTCCAAGAAGGACAAGGAGAAGGAGATGGAATCAGACGTGAAAGAGCAAGACGAAGAGGCACCCAACACTGAGGAACAGGGGGAGCAAGAGGAGGAAGGAGAGCCGAATGCTGCTGGTGCACCAATGGAAGACTATGTTCAAGATGTAAACACTCTTGATCTTCCAGATGACATGGAACTGGATGCGGGTGAGGAGGAAAAGAAGAACATGAGTGAGGATGAACTTGAGGGTGAGGGAGAAGAGGGGCTGCCGGAAGAGAAGATGGAGGATGATGGGGGACCTGATAACGATGTGCCGTTCGAGGATAAGCAGCCGGAGAACGTGGAACGCAATGAACCACAAGAAGAGGCAGTTGATGACGAGGATATGGAGATGGATGGGAAAATGGAGGCGAGAGCGGACGATGAACCACTCCAACCTGATGGTACCGAGGACGAAGATGTACCAGAGGATGTCACCGCTCGCCCTGACACTTCAGCTGGCGACGGTGATGTCAATCCGAACGATGAGGCTCAAGCACAGGATCAGGACCCTGGCTCGTCTGGTCAGACAGGTAGTATCGCAGCAAACCAGGGCCAAAAGAACACAAGTCAAGACAAGGTTGTTGCGCAGACTGGGTGCGTTTCCCTCTTCTCCCTTTGCTCTGCCTATTGACAATCACTCAGCTCTTTTAGTAACACTCAAGAGCAGTCCGCCGACGATATCCCCGATGACGGGAAGGGCAGCGCTACGTCTGGCATTCAGGAAGGCCAGAATCAATCTTCCGCCAAACAAAAGACCCAAGCGAATCCACTTCGCAGCCTCAGCGACACACTAAAAGAGATCAAACTACGCTTCGACGAGATCCTGAATAGCGAAGCTATAGATCAACCCAAGCAGAACATCGGACTGTCCGAAGTGCCTTCTCAGCTCGAATATCTCCAGCCAGATGATGAAGACCAGGACATGCAAGCTTTAGGCCCCTCTGGTGAAGAACAAGTCGCTAAGCTCGATGACCTCAAGTTTGCTGAAGATGATGCCCAACCTGATCCCTCCTTTGCCATAGATGTCGATGAAGCCATACGGCCTGAACATCACGAACGGCCGGCGGAAAGTCATGCCTCACAGAGCGAGCAGAATGCATCAGCCATTCGTGAGAATATCGAGGGAGCTATTTTGCCTGGCACCAAGCCGCACCCACAGCAATCTGTTGTTCTTCCGGATTCATCGCTATCAAAAGCCGACATAGAGATGGAGGAAGAGGTCAGCGATGGAGATGTTGAGGCAGAGTTAAGGCGGTGGCAGGCAGCTGATTTCCCCGACTCTCGAGCTGAGCACATGTGGCGACTTTACGAGTCCATGACACACGACCTGGCTTATGCTCTCTGTGAACAGCTACGGCTCATCTTGGAGCCTACGTTGGCCACGCGCTTGAAGGGTGATTTCCGCACTGGGAAGAGGCTGAACATGAAGAAAATCATCCCTTACATCGCCAGTGACTACACCAAGGACAAAATTTGGCTGCGCAGGACCAAGCCGAGTCAGAGAGAGTACCAAATTCTCATCGCAATTGACGATTCCCGCTCAATGGCAGAGTCGCACTCCATCCACCTTGCTTACCAGACCCTTGCCCTTATATCCAAAGCCTTAAGCCGTCTCGAAGCTGGTGATATCGCCATAGCCAAATTCGGTGGATCCGTCGACATTCTGCACGGCTTTGATCAGGGTCCATTCACTGATCAAGCGGGAACGCAAGTTGTCAATGCATTTACGTTCAAGCAGAAATCAACCAATGTCCTCTCTCTCGTCGACACCAGCTTGAAGGTCCTTGAAAGTGCCCGCGAACACCGTTCCTTGTCTTCTGCTTCCGCAGCCGACCTATGGCAGCTGGAAATCATCATCTCTGATGGGATTTGCCAGGATCACGATAAGCTTAGGACGCTCTTGCGCAAAGCAGAGGAGCAAAAAGTCATGATTGTGTTCATTGTCCTTGACTCCTTACACTCCAACGTCGTTCCCGGGTCGTCTTCTCAAGATGCCAATACTGGTTCTATCCTCACTATGACTAAAGCGGAGTTTAAGAATGTTGACGGCAAGATGGAGATGCAGTTGCAGAAGTACCTGGATTCGTTCCCGTTCGAGTATTATGTAGTGCTACGGAATGTGGAGGCCCTTCCGGAGGTATTGGCGGGTACATTGAAGCAATTTTTTGAGCGTATATCTGAGGAGTAGATGTACACTTTTGATGTGTTAATTGTTCAGCACAAAAGGAAAGATTCCGTGCACTCATGTAATTTTAATATCGCATATTCCTAGGCGAGGGACCTAGTCATTCATCATAGGATTTGACAGCGTAGGGGTAACTGAGCAAGTAATTGTAAATAATGCGACCTAATGCATATCTTTGATCAGACTATCTCCATCTTACCTCGTCGCCTTCCTCCCCACGCCTCGCATTCGTCCTTGTAATACCCGTTTTCACCACCCAATTCTCCCTCTTATAGTGTTTGGGATGTTTTTTTCAACTTGGGTTGCTTAAGAGGAGTACTCGCAGTGCCAGACCAGCAGGTCCCGTGGTAATTCTCGGCGGGGTCGTAGGGGGGGTGAATGCGTTGTTGCAGGAGAGCATTGATATCAAGAATAACACGCATGTAAAAGAAATCAACGTACACCTCAGTTGATAGTCGACAACTGAGGAAGAGAGCGAAAGGAAGCGAACGAAATAGGTATCCACCAAAATAAACCGAATCACGAGACATCATTGAGCTGACAAGAGGACAGACAAGCATGAGTCCCTGTCCCGGACTAGCTCGAGCTCGAACATGTCTTCTCTGCTTCAGAGTGCAGAATCCGGAGTTGGTAAGAGTACGTGTCTCATTTGCTTGTGGAGCTGTGAAGCAGCTGATGGGTATTGATGCTCCGGAAGCCCAGCCTCAACATAGGAGAGAACCCGAGGCCCAGCAGCAACAGGAGAACAGTGAAAATGAGGAAGTGTCCAAGCCAGTGGCACCAGCGGAAATGAGTGAGGAAAGCGCTGACAAGAGGATCAAAGAGGACTCGAAGGAGTTCTTCAATGTTCGAAACTTGGACGAAGCGGAGGTCTACTTTACGACCCTCCCCGCCAAATATCACCACAAGTTAGTGGACAAGCTGGTGTCGACTGCTGTGGAATCCAAGGAAGCGGATGCGCAACTGATTTCGGGCCTATTCGCTAGGCTAGCGTTGAAAAACTTGTGCAGTCCTGCGGCATTCGAGGAAGGCTTTACGCCTGTTGCTGAGATTATCGACGATATCGCGATTGATGTACCCAAGGCCTTCGCCCTATTTGCGACGATGGTCAGGGGAGCCGGGCTCGATGAGGAGCGACGGTCGCGCCTGGCATCAAAGTCATTGGATACCAATAAACTTGTTGGTCTATTATCGCGTAATTAATTCATCTCCTCATAGCTTGATCTGATCTTTTCTTTTGCTCTTTTCACTCCCTTTCACTCCGTGTCTCGTCATTATGCTTCGTATCGACATCAGATTTGTTCTTTCTTCGCATTTCATTTCTTTTACTAAGTTTTGGAGACAGGTTGTGTTGGTAGCTACAACAGATGTGGTATTGTGACTTGTACTAAATTTGGACTGCTGACATAATCACAGCTGGCACTCGAGGCCGTCAATTCCGTATTAACACACTTGGCACCCTGGTGCTCGCACATCATGGCGAGCAACACCTCTCTACCCATCTACTCAGAACACAAACGCGACACTGCTCTGGAGGGCATTGAAGCTGAGGAGCGTAAAGGTCTTCTCAGCGAAGGCTACAACCACACGCCGGAGCCCGATACTCAACCCAATGTCTGGTCTCGGCGGAAGATTATAGTCACTGCTGCGGTTCTCCTTGGACTGCTTGTAACTGGTGCTTTTGCGCGCGCTCTTCTCATTCCCCCACCCCCTTTACATCCGAACCTCGCTTTCCACGGAGGTTCACTGAGGTCCAACGGAACGCACGATTTCAGGCGGACGGTGTTGTTGGTTTCGATTGATGGCTTGAGGTGCGCAAACCAGCCTTATGCTTAGTATGGTCGAGGACTGAGAGCGGACGAAGGGCCGACTATCTCGACAGAGGGTTCACGCCTCATCTCCTGGATATTAGCAAGCAAGGTCTGCGGGCCAAATCTATGCGACCAATATTCCCTGTGAGTCGACGTCTTTCAATTCGAATATTTGTATTGAAGTATTTCGTAGACATTAACCTTCCCGTAAGTTTTCGACTGGACCTGAAGTATTCGGCGCACACTGATATTTTGATCGAAGTAATCACTGGGCTCTGATGTACATTTCCTGTCAAGAAGTGGATGTGTGCGTTTCTGACTGCCTATATTTCGCAGGACTGGTCTTCATGCCGAGTCTCATGGAATTGTAGCTAACGTGCGTACTAAACACTCAAGACTAATGGCATGCGGGGTCAACTTGCCTACAGAACTTTTGGGATCCTGTATCAGAAACGGAGTTCCATTACAACAAAGCGGAATCCTGCTACCTTTCCCATTGGTGGTTTGGTGAACCGGTGGGTGGGACTCTATTTACGTACGTTAGCCCGATCCACTAACTCCTGCTTGCAGATGTGGGAGACAGCCATGAAGGCAGGGATGCTTACTGCAAATCTTATGTGGTGAGTTACGTAGTCTATATGGTTTCAACCGTCATCTGATGGCTTCTTCAGGCCGGGGCCGCTGAAAACCACCAGTGGTGCTACACCAACGTATATGATACCTTGGAGGGTGAGTCGGTAACTCTTTATCTCTGGGCTGAAAGTTCTAATGTGCTATGCTAGGACAAAGTCCCACTTGATGAAAAGTTAGATCAGATTCTCCAATGGATTGACCTGCCCCTGGAAGAGCGGCCCCAACTTATAACAGCCTATGAGCCATCACTCGACCAGGTTGGGCACAAATACGGTCCTCTCTCAGCTCAAGTAAACGTAAGGATCTGGGTTGCTATATTCTTCATAATTTCTTATGAAAGGATCTCCAGTCAACTCTTCGATACGTCGATACCTTTGCCAAGAACCTTCATACCGAGCTAGAAGCACGCAACCTCACGGACATTGTGGACATTGTATTCGTCAGTGACCATGGCATGGTGGATACGACACCATATACCCTCGTCTACATTGATGAAATCCTTGGGGATGATGGTATGCAGGCGATCGAGCATGAAGATGGTTGGCCTGCCTTGGGTATCAGGTTCCGCAAGGGTACCAATGAAACATTCTACCTCGAACGGCTGTACAAAGCTGCAGAGCAACATCCCGAACAGTTTGACGTCTTCACACATGAGACTATGCCCCGTCGATGGCATTTCTCGAACAACGAGAGGATTGCCCCGATCTACGTTGTTCCTAAGGTCAACCATGTATTAACCACAACTGAGCAAGGAAACAAGTACTTGTCGAAAGGGGTGAGCTTTTTTCCCCCTAGTGTTGAGTGTGTCGGTTGATATCCAACGTCTTTTACAGAACCACGGTTTTGACAATGCGGAGACTGCAATGCAGGCTATGTTTGTAGCCCATGGTCCATTCTCCGCTGTAGTGAAGAGCATGCACCAATCGAAACAGCAGAGCAAGCGTGCGTTGAGTTGGGCAAACAAGGGATGGCACTCAACCTCCGATGATACCTATGTGATGGACACTTTTGCTAACGTCGAGGTCTACAATCTTGTCATGAAGCTCCTCGGCATTGAGGATCATGCAGCGGGTAACAACGGTACCTTGGGATTCTGGGATATATACTTCTAACGTTATATTGTTCTTATATGTAGCATAATTTCTCGTACTTGCAGGAATAGAGGTTATATGAGGTCATATATTAATCGGCTGCTAAGAGGCATTTAGACATCGACAAGCGGAGGTTTAAGACATAAGATGAATAGTAAGGATGGAGGGCAGTAAAGGAAATAGCATAACGGCATGAAAGTCATAAGGACCAAAGTTAATGATGAGCATCGACATCAAACACGGTGTGGTTATTGTTGCTGTTAAGGTTAATATGACCACCTGCGGCGGTAGGTACATAGGCCTCTTCCGGAAGACCCGATTCATCAAGACCCTCTGCAGCCTCGATGATCTCGTAAAGCCTCGAAGCGACTTCGGGGGGAGGTACGCGTCCACCGAGGATATCCTTGGCTGTAACAGGTGATCCATAGAAGTCACGGTTGGCGTCCTTGCGTTCAATCAACACAGTGCCTTCTAACGACACGCCGGCGAAGAGACCTATAATTACATCCACGCGTCAGCTACCCATGCCGGAGTAATCACAACACCCCACAAAGCAGTGACTGGGGTGGACAGTAATGCACAGCCCTGCGAAGCAGAATACAGAGAATCAACGTACCTTGTGATTTGGAATAAGAAAACATGGGAGCTGGGTGAGCGAGGGATGCATGGACACTACCCCCGGTGCCAATAGGGCCAGCCGTAGCAGCGATATTGCCACCAATGGTGACATTACCCCCGAGTGAGAATGCACGAACGGCGTCTTCGCTGTTGAGGACGATGACAAAGTCCGTGATGTCGGCGCCAACTTGGAGGCCCCAACCGAGGCCTACAGTGCCGATGCAGGAAGGGGCGGACCAGGAGCCATCGGGGAGGCGGGCGATGACAAGCCCTGAGCCTGCCTTTCCAGAGAAGACGAAGCCTGCTTTGACTACAGAGAAGACTGCCAAGCCTGTGAGTAGAATGAGTCTAGGAGTTGTGCTAGTTGATGGTGGTGGAGTAAGAGCGGACCTCGTGCACGTTGGAGGACGATCTTGGGGATGGAGTTGAGTGCCGAATCAGGTCGCTCGGGGTCAGCTGGTCATTTCGGACATTGCATTCGGTATTGACGGAATATGCACAGTACGATAGATGATAATACCATCAGGGGGACATGAGAGACACGAAGATCAACAAATAGGAAGAGATCCGTCAGTTCAACGTACCCGAAGCAGTGAAGCAGCTTCGCATACGCACCCAAAAAACTCTCCAGAATATTGGCCGCCTTTTCCGCCTCGCCAGGTAGCGAGAATCCCTGCATAAACTCCCTCGATCCGCTGGCTACTTTGGATGTGCTCGTTTGAACGAACGCTGTGGCCTGAATGCCAGCCTTCTGTGCGCCCTTGCGGAACTTGTCGAGCAGCGACATGGCTATATAGTGGTGGTTGGAGGAGAGGATGGTAGTGATGGCGAAGAGCTTGTTCTGCCATATTTGCCCGTGTTACATCATCAGCTTGACTTGTTCTAACAGGTTCCATGTAACAAAGCTTTCATACTAGGATACTATGGTCCACGCTGACCCTCGCATTTAATGGTTCTCACTACTTTTAGGCAGAGGGTTTATAGTAGTACCGTCTATTTACATCTACTTATCGGTGGCGTTGTTTTTCACTCAACCTTGCAATCCTGAGAATGAAAGATGTCGTCGGCATCACTATCTAGGCTCTTGCCTGAACATAAGATTTGTTCGCTTAGGGTGAGCAAAAGCGCCCATTTATGGCTCCATTTATATGCTGGAAGCCATGAGGCAAGAAGTCAGGATTCATTCGACTCTTGATCACGACCTGGATACAAGTATCATACTTATCATGGCACCTAGTACGAGCAAAGGAACCAACAAGTCTGAACCAAGGGTTGGCAAAGATTCTCAAGGTAGTCTTTTTCACCTTCTGTCACCCTGGCACCGTTCTAACAGCCCTCTACCCCTTCTCTGTTCTTCCATGATAGATCGATCAGCTCGCCGTCAGCTAAGGCTATCTTTGGACAAATCCTCAAATATGTACAGTAAAGGTATCGTCTTCAGGCAGAGGAATCTGCTCATCCACTCCTGGGCAGATTTCACCGCGCCCAAAAACTCTCACAAAGCCCAGGGAAGCGGACAAGTTGCTGTTGGAGTCATCAAAATTCAAAAGGAAAGTGGGTTATGAAGTCGAATCGGTCAATACGGTACGAAGAGAAGACTTGATAACGAACGACATCATTGTTGCGTGAGTTCGCACCATGCTAGGAATCTCAGATATCACAGCTTTAACCTTATTTACCAGGGTTATGGGTCCAACCGGAGCTGGCAAAAGCACCGTAAGTGGTTTGCCTTTCTGTTGCCCGTTCATTCTCTCATCGACTTTCTAGTTCATCCAAACAGGTCAAGACAATGGTATCGGTCACGGCCTTGAATCGTGTACCCAGCGAGGTCATCGCCATACGAGTAAGATTCACGGACGGTATCAGCGTCGCTCTGGTTGACACCCCTGGTTTCAACGATACGTATTTGTCAGACTTGGACATTCTTAAGATGATTGCAGATCGGCTCCGAGATACGTATGCCAGAAATCCGCACCTCTTCATCTAGAATATCCTAACCGTTCTTCCAGTCACCGAAATGGCTTGAAACTCTTGGAGATTCTCTACCCGCACCGAATTTCCGACAATCGCATGGGAGGTACGCCTCTCAAGAACCTCACCATGTTCAAGAAATTATGTGGAGGAGACTTCTTTGAGAAAGTCATTCTTAGGACGACGATGTGGCCGAAGCCCAGCGATGACGACGAAATAGCTTGTATCGAACGAGAAGGGCCCCCCGATGAAAATCTGGGGATCTACGTCAAACGGGAGGAAGAGTTGTTGAAACATTATTGGGCGGAGATGGTTAAGAGAGGATCACTCACCCAGCGTTTCAAAAACACACAAGTATTTGCCTGGGAAATCCTCGACCATTTCATCACGACTGAATATAAGAGGAGATGGATTAGGATCCAAGAAGAGCTTGTGAATGAGGGAAAGAAATTACCAAACACTGAAGCTGGACAGCAGCCTCATGGACTTTTTGGAGAACTGACCGAGAAACAGAACAACCTACTGAAGCGAATGAAGGACGAAGTGGGCAAAACAAGGGATCCAGAAATTGTGTCGACGCTCCTCGACAAATTGACCAGCTTGCGAAAGGAACGGGACAAAGCTATGAGAGATATATGCCAGCTAAACTCATCGCTACTTGGAAGTGTACACCGGTCCCTCGATACACTACGTCGTGGTCCGCGTGTCAGTTGGCGCGGATTCGACCGCCTGAAAGTGGGACTCCGGATAGCAAAAATTACGGTACAACCTCCACAACATCAACCAGATCTGGTGTTCCGACATCAAGAGCAGAAATGTAGGCACACCGCTCGAACACTCGTCTGCTGGGCTCCCTACGGACTTGGGCGCTAAGGAAGCACCTCCCTCAAAGGGGGACTCGAGGCGGGACTCCACACCAGATATTAGACCTGCACTACAATGTGACTTACCGGAACAACTGGAGGATGGCTCAGGACAAACGCCTGATTTGATGACAGATTATATTATGCTGGAGACGTCCTCTTCTGATGTTGTAATCCAGGTACATGCCTTGATTCCACAGATCGACATGAATGACGAGTGGGCGGCCGCGGCAACTGGGCTCCAGGGCAAAGACGTCCAGTGTCTTATTGATGTTACCGATGTAGTACGTCGAGGCTTTCCACATATCGTACGACAGTCAGCTCGCCGTTTGGGAAGATCCTTCGTGAGATGAATACCATCGCAAAAGATGGAGGAAAACAAGCATTGTATCTGCTCCGCGAGCTTGCGAAATCGGCCCACGTCTTTCCGCAATGTTATGGGCTCAGGGGGGTTTAATACGACTTCCCAAGTGGAGGCAACCCGACAGACGTTTTTAAAGGGAAGTACGAGAGCCAGGTGATATGCGTCAGGGTCATTCGCTTCCATCAGAGTGAAGATGGGTCCCAGATCCTCAGAGTGAGCGTCGTTCTATCCTTTACATCGCGTCTCTGGGTTCACGACACAGATATCTAATAGGCACATTCCAAAGAGCTTGTGCTGTGGGCTCACCTCTCGTACTCAAGCATACTGCCGTTCTATTGGGTATGCCTTGAACAAGAGTCGCAACGGATTTGTTTCGTTTCTCCTTGGATGGAAAACGGGAGCCTTCGTGATTACTTCCGGATCAGCTCTGAGAGCCCCCGCATGCTTTTGGTGAGCATACTTATTGCCGCATCCTCCAGTCATCAAATAGCGACTGTGATTCCGTTCCGAGGTCTCTCACACCATCAACGGGCTATGCTATTTACATGACCTTGGTATTGCGCATGGTGACCTTAAAGCAGTACGTCTGCCATCATTCGTGCCAACTTGGGCAAGTAACTAATTGTCCTCGTGTAGCAAAATATCCTGGTCTCTGGCAATGGAACGGCGCTGATTGCCAACCACTCGGTCTCACGCGTTGGAATGAGCATAATGATGTACAACAGATCGCCCAAGGAGACCGCACCGTGTGTTGTATCGCTTACCCCAGAGAGTGATATCTGGTTTTGTTATGAGGTATGACATGCTTTCGTCATTTTTCCACAACTCTCACCCCAGAAACTCTCCAGATTTTTACCTGCAAAGAAGCGTCCCATGAAAACCCTAATGAGATCTCAACGTTGGCCGCTCTTGCGCAACCCCGTGAGATTCCGACTCGACCAGTGTCGCAAGATGGTTACAATTACATCGACGATGCGATGTAGGATATCATGCTGGAACCACGTTCCACAGGAACGACCTACTTCCAAAAATCTCTGGGGGTTTTTCGAAGGCCCAAAAATCTCAGATGACCGTCCCAGAACCCCAGTCCAGGGTAAGATAGCCGCTCCTTCTGGGAGACGGTGTGCACCAAGTCCACCCAGGAAAAGGACTATCAGCATGTGTACCAGATTTTGACCCGCGTGAGTGGTGGTGATGTGTTTTATTCGACGACCGGAAGCTGACACCTATTTCTACGACTTGGGTGGCGCAGATCCAGGAAAGTATGCCAAGGAGAGAAAACGAGCTGCGGTCACCGTTCCTAGGTTTACTGTCGACCTCTGAAACGCCTGCCTGAGTAATATATTGGGCGAATCGGACGTTGGTTGGCTGCCGTCGCCTTCTACGTTACTACTGTGGAGGAATCTTCACCTCTGATCTAAGAAGACATCCAACTAACCAGAACTTTCAAACACTCCATTCACCGCCACGTATCATTGATGGTAAGCGAGCCGGAAGCAGGGCTGTCGAACGAACGATTGGGATCAGACTCCCAGGTAACGGCACCGTTGTTCTTGCGAATGTACTTGTACTCGATTTTTGTGCTGGCTGGAACGTTCACAGTGACTAGATAGCAAGCCTTTAGTGGCAGGCTCGGGGGAAAAAATGAACTGAGCTACTCACGACTCCAGATCGGGTAATTTGCCGACGAAAGCAAGAGAGCATTATCAGGCGACCAATTGGCTAATGCATCTACAGACCCAGTGATGTAAATATTTTCTAAACACCAAAACGGATCAGTTTTCCCCCCCTGTACCTATACTCCCCGAAAGATGACGTACCTCCGAAAACAGTGGTTGCGTCAACGTTGAACGTAACAGCAACAACTTTCCCCGGATTACCAGAACATTGCTCTGGAAGCACCAGCCCATTTGCACCCCAACTGTTCTGAACAAATCCGTTCCTCGCAGCATTCGCAGTCAACAGCGCAGCATAACTCCACGTCAGATCCCTCGCGCTCAAAGGCGAGCCCGTATTTTTATCGTACTGTTCCGCGAGTGCCCCATTTTCGGGCGTATACTTCGCCGCTACCGCAATAAACCCATCAGCATAATCACGTATAGCGTTGGTGAGGGTGGCGTAGGTGGTTGAGGTCGAGGTGTAGGTACCAGATTGGACTGAGGGTGCGAATTGCTGGAAGAAGGGGAGAGAGGTGGATGTGATGTTGAGCGAGCCAAGGCGATCCCATACAGTCAGGGCGTCGTAGAGTTGCTCGGCTGCTGCAAATGTCGTTAGGTACCATGGCTGAAATAACACATTATTATCCGCGGTTCACCCCAAGTTCGAGAGAAAGGAGATGGCAAAAAGACTCACATTACCATTGTAATAAACGTCTTCGGGATAGCGGCCGGTAGCAACAGCAGCATTAGATGCCAGTCCATTGTTAATTGTGTAGATAGAGCGGAAGGAGTCGACGTAAGCTTTATGGCTCGCCAAGGCCTTATCCGAGCAAGGTTGGAAGGTTGTGGCATCACACCCTGCGGCTGCATCAAATGTGTGAATGGAAGCGATAACCGAGTTGGCATCCTTTCCGGAACGACCACCGCCGGTGTTGGAGGTCACGTAGTTACCCGTTGGATTCCAGTACGACTGTCAAAAGAGAAATGAATAACTGAAAGCGTAAACGTCAAGAAACATACTTGAAGGAAGCAATAAACGTTTGGAGCCTGGGTGTTATAGGTTGCCGCGCTGGAAGTCTGGCCGAGTTTGGAGGCAAGTGTGGCACCCTCACGCAACGCGCGAAGCTGGGCAGCAGTTGTGAAAAATGAGCTTGAGGAAATCTCTTCCCACAAATCAAATCTATCCAACGTTAGGACCAATCCCTGGCACAGAAAAGGGTAGCATGCTAACCCGGACTGATTCCAATAAGTCGCAGTGTAATCGAGGTCAAGTTTAATAACCGGCCAGACTGTGCTCGATGCATAGGAAGTATTCCCATTTGCAATGAGCCAGTTAGCATACTGTATCAACGCAGTCGCGCGAAGGGCAGGTCCATCTGGTGGAAATACAAGTTCGTCAGTTCCAGCTGATCCCTTTTTTTTTACAAGTAAATGGAAGGCCAACCGCGTTGAGGACGGCCCCAAGAACCGGTAAACGCAGTGAGGTCGATGTTAAACTTGGGCTCGCCGAGACCACCAGTGTCGATGGTACCACTTGGGTTGGAGACCTGCTGAAGGATAGTTTGCGCGGATACGTAGTTGTCGATAGTAGTGCGAAGAGTTGTATCTTGACCAGTGACATATCTATGTAGAGAGTCACATCTCCTTGATGTTGGGGAGGAAAACCATACTCACTCTTGAATGAGCGTCTTGAGGGTAAGAGCAGCATCGCGGGTCCAGGTGTACAGGTAGTCGGGGTTGCTAGTACTCGGGCTTGCAATGACAACACCAGCCTGCAAGGCCAGTCAGCGAACAGATTCAACCATATCCGCAGAACGACTCACCTTGGCACCAGACGCCTCGGCTCCACTCGGCCCAATATTCGCAAGTACACCGGCCTTTGATATCGGTACTTGCTTCGTAAGGAATGTATCCACGCTGGCGAGCTGCGCAAAACAGCTCGCGCTAAAGCAAAATGCAGTCAACAGGATCAAACGCATCCTTGTCTTGACAAGCCTTTTGAACCCATCGCGTATATATATACCCCATATTTGATGGTCATGCAAATCTAGTGTCAGCAGGAAGCCGAGTACCAAGCCCGCGACCGTCACCAGTCCAAGAAGAAGCACAGAGAGCGTGAGGTTGCTATGGCCGCGTGGGTCTGCAGCAGGTGGTATGTGGGTTGATTTTTCCGATGATTTCCTTTGTGGCATTTGGGTTCGCACGAAAGGGGGTATGCTATGTGGGGCTGCATGGATTTGTTGTGTTGGGTGTTGATTTCTTATGGACACTGCAGCGTGGCCCTGTGGCAGGGTAGATGATTTGGAGATTTATGGGTGCCAGGATGCCAGTCGAACGAAGGGTGAAATGTTCTACGGAACTACCGAGCCTTTGAGGAGTATTAATGAACAAATCTAGCATATAATTATGCGCTCAAGGCACCTAGGACACCACTCTAGCATGTCGCTCGTTGTCGCTTCACGTGATCTGGCACCTGACGTTGTATAATACCATTGATCGAAGAAGCGACAAAGTGATCTATTAAGCGACGAAGTGATCTATTTTCGACTCCTTACCTTGGATGGAGCTGCTCCATGGTCAGGTGTCTCAGGCTTCGGGGCCCCACCTGGCTATCCAGGGCCTCATCAGCTTCTGACTGTCAAACGTTGAGGGTTTTGTAGCTGTCGCGACCTGAGGTGGGTCCAAGTACAAATCCTCACCAGCCCAGACGCACAACTCGAGCCAAACTGTAGCGGTGTACGTACTGCGCAATGATGTCATCGTAGTTCTGGCTTATACATAAGTTCTGCGTGTTTTACAAGTTGAAGAACAGCCCGGTGCAAGTGTGCGGGAAATTAGCTGATGGAATTACCGTATTTAATCACGCATTGTCGGAATGGAGATAAGCAAGTTTCCTGCGCCTCGGTGCCAAGTACGGATCTTGCCCAGTTGTGATACTTTTATCGAGGTTGGCTCTGAGTGGGGTTATGGTGGGGAGAGCTTTGCTGCGCAAAAGTCTGTTCGCAGAGTTGAACGGAAAAGAAACAAGCATGGTGTGCAATGCAAAAACTTGGCCAGGGCGGACAGAAGTTGGTTTGGTGTCGATCAGCTTCTGGAACTTGCCATGGCAAGGGCCGAACTTCCTGTTCAGGGCCATGCTCCAGAGCAACACGTGCCTCGGATTGTGGAATATGGCCTAACGAGCCTCTGTGCTCGACTTGCATCCTCTCAACACTACTTCTCTCCAATGCTCTGGGGCATCGCTTTTTATCCTTCTCTATCCTTTCTAGCTCTAATATCTCTCGCCAAACCACTCCAAGCTTCGAGTGAATCTTTGCTAACCGCCCGATCCGATAAGAGCTGGCTATGGGGTTGGGCCTGGGGTTCTGAGAGCACCGTCTCAATAGTTGAACACACCCCCATTATCTCTTATGATTCGAGACCAGGTGAGTAAACCGATCTACTATTTAGGTGTGGACTATCGTCCTAACTACACCGTAGCTGCGTTTGGTGCAGAGATAGTTGACCCTATATTGGGCTATGTCATTCCCCTTGCTTCATTCACAACCCCGTGTGCAAATAACGGAACCACTGACCGAGCCCTTCCTTCAAACACCGGATGTCCAACTCTATGCATCACCAGCCCTCACACACCCACCGATACCTGGATTGCGTTGGTTCAGCGCGGTCAGTGTGAATTCGTCAAGAAAGTGCGGGAGGCCCAGAGACTCGGTGCAAAGGCCGTCGTAGTTGGAGGAGACGATCCAGCGATATCTGGGTACCCTGATACCCTCGTCAATATGTATAGTCCAGGTCAGAATACCCGCTTCCTGGCTCAGATCTTCCGGACGTCTTACTTGCCCCACAGAAGATGCCTCAGACATTAAGATCGCCGCAACGTACATCAAATTTTCGGATTACATGCAGCTTTATACACTCATCGCAAACTCCAACACAACGCATTCCGGACTCCAGACACTTTCTCTTTTGATCACAGCAGAATATTCTGCTTGGGAATGGTATTCGTACGTCTCCTTTCCTACCTCAAACTCTCAAGGAGTTCTGAGCGGGGTTTAGCCCAATAATCACCTTCATCGTCATTTTGCTCCTCCCATCAATCCTAACTTTCATCACTTTGCTCATACACCGCGTACGAGCTGCGCGAGCCGCTCAACGCGAGCGCGCACCGGAGGACATCGTACGAAGACTACCCTGGCGAGTGTATACTGGTAATGGGTGGGAGAAACATGAAGGCGGTGAGCCCGTCGACGATACGCCCGCTTTTCGGTCGTCCGAAGTAGATCTGGAGGAGGGAATACCACCCCCAGAAGAGACATCGCCTAACGGGGCACCAACTCCGATGGTTGGTTCCGATGACGCGTCTACCTCGCATCCAGAATCAGGGGAGCAACCTTGGTTCGAATCACAACTGGAATGCGCCATATGTCTATCCGAATTCACGAAAGGGGACAAGGTTCGCGTGCTACCCTGCCATCATATCTTCCATCTTAGCGAGGTAGATGAGTGGCTGATCCAGCGGAAGAAACTCGTACGTCCATTCAGATCTGTGCCCTTCATTCTTGGACGCGCTTCTCATCTTTTGTTCTGCCTAGTGCCCTATTTGCAAGGCTGATGTGACTCAGCCCCCTCCAGCAACACCACCACGCACAGCTCCCTCATCGCCAGCTCACGATTCCCACCATGATACACCCGCCAGACCCTCATCAGGCACGCAAGATGTAACGGAACGAACACCATTGTTGCCTCATGGCAATGAAGGAAATGACTGATCCCCCTCACGAGTTACGCTCCCCTGTCGATATTTATTCAATCCCATTTCCTGTGTTGTATCCTACCTCGCCTCTCAAGTGCTTTGTCGTTTGTAATCTGTATTCGGTTGAAAAGTGAAGGTGTCCACCACAACATTCGAGATTTGTTATGTGTTATACACATCCTCTTGGCTGGATGATCTTTAGCTGGATAATCTTATCTGAAGTGGACATAACGCAAAGACCCTTTTGGCAGACTTGTGGAGAGGTTGACCAAGCCATCAACTTCTTCACCCTTAAACTTCATCAGGCATGGTTCTCTCTAGGTTCTTGTGATTTTTTCGTACACGAGGCTTGAGCCCCATGTCACGACTCGGAGCAAGGTTTTGACAGTGACATGCAACGCTCCACGGCATTGTGGGGTTGTATTCAGAATAGGATGACGTTCATGTCGAGAGACAACGACCCCTTTGTCTGTGAGCTTCGACCAACAGGACTAGACTCATGAATACCAAAGAGTGATCTTGCACTCGAAGCTTGTATACGTACATAACTGGCCAGAAGAAACTTATTCCAAGTTGACACAGGCAGCCCAAGTCAGTCAGCTAACCTCTCTGAGTCCATCCTTTTCTCCTCATGCTGATCTATGTTCCATACAATGAACACGTATGCCTATGTGATCTCCGCAGAGGACTCATCTCGAGAATCTCTCGGTAACTGGATGATGTGATGATGAATCAGAACCCCTTTCTCACCATACAGTGCATCCTGCTCTGCCATCATCTCACACACAACGCTAAGTACAAACTAGGTGCCACGCGTGAGCTCTCCATTCCAATCCATTTCCACTACCCGGCCAAGGAACTACCAAATAGAATCAGTGTCTATATATGTACAAAATTGTACAAGATTGCTTGGCGGTTGGGAACGCCTGTGAAGGGAGACAATAAGAGTTAGGTACGGGTGACCACACACGCGTCTAGACAGTCTGGCGGTGATTGGTTATGTACTTAATTGGCTACTTGCTTTTATTAGATATGCTTTTTGTTGACATTTGGCCCAACTAGGCGGGGGATACCGTATGGCGTATATCCGTGGTGAGGTGTGAGCAGTTGGGTGAATGAAGGGGAGAGTCGAAAGAGGTTTCGGGGCGGTTATTTTTGTGTTTAGAGGTGACTGCAATGATGAGTGGCGAGAACAAGCTGGATACTCAAAGTGGGTCAACTGCTGTCCATAGACGAGACCCTGAATTTAGGGTCATGTCAACAGTTCAGAAAATTCACAGCTACCAAGATCTAACTGAATGCGTCCGGATAAACAGAACTGAGATGGTAACCTACCCCACCCTGCGTGGTTCGGCCTTGATGGAGCTCTGGTCACTCCTAGGAGAGGGGGAGCGTGCGTGGGCGCGTTGGGTATGGCAATCCAATCGCAACTGCGGGGCTTTTTGTCGCCCCATCTGGTTGATTCAATGATCTCGTCCCCGACTTCCGAACTTGACATTCTTATTGTCACGAACTCATGGCAGCCCGGTTTATTGTCTTTGGATCTCGCCAGTGCCTTAACCCGGTTTGCCAATCAACCGTCACGAGATTGCTTCACGAACCTCTTGCCCCTTGGTGCTTTAAGAACCGTCGCTATCTTAATACATTTAGGTCTTGTGGGTGGCCGTTCGTTCCGGGTGTCTGGACTTCTGGTTGCTTATTCCCTGGACCAGCTCCGTCTACGTGCGTATCAACTTACCTGATATAGAGGTTTAGATTCGAGCCGACTTTCACGAAGTTCGTTTTGAAGGCCTTTTTTGTTCTTCACTGCACCTTATCCCGGGGTGGTTCGTGGGATACTGTATCTACGGAGTGTGTCTGGTACGTACGTTAGTCCACCTACTGAACCTCAGCCTACATTCCTTTTTGATATCCTGCGACTTAGATCATACCAACCAACAGGCATACAAAACCCAAAACCGCTATCGCGTATCGTCGAATCCAGTGGAGGGGCGACGCCCACCATTCATTTTAATATTTAGACTTCGGGGCATTGATCAGCTCGTTTCCGATTCCGCAGATTAAGACCGGGTCAGTACAAAAGGACAGACAAGCCCGGCCATATCATTCACCTTGTAACGCCCTCAGGTCTCTGTTTCTTTTGCCACCTTATTTTTTCCTTCGGGATACCTTCCCGAGTTCCATTTGATCGCGAGTACGCCCTTTCTTTCCCTCTTTATTCCAGAGAGTCGATATAGGGTAGATCCTTTTTGACGGTAGCTTTCCGCTTCTGTGGTCGGAGTGGATCCTCGTTGTTCTTTTTCAACTTGTTCTCTCACTTGTTCGTCTTCGTCTTTGTCCTTTTTCTTTCTTCCAATTCGTTGTCCTTTCTACACTGGTCTCCGACTTCGAACCGTCTTCATCACCTCCTTCGCAGCCGCGCGCTGAACGTGAACGAAAGATGTCCATGAAAGTAAAGAAACCACCGCCGCTCAAGAAACGACATAGTGAGTATGAGTACTATTGTATCCCCTTTTCCCTCCCTCCCCTCGCTTCGCCCGCTCGTTTTGGTCGAACCCGATAGACGGTGTGCGGCTGGAACGACGATTCTCTGCGAAAGGTAACATCGTTACTGATGGTGCAATTTATCCTCAGCCAAACCATGCAAATTCTATCAAATTGGACGATGCCCATATACCGCGGAGGAGTGTAATTTTGCACATACATCAGTAGTACCTGGTGTGGCTCCATCTCTTGTGCTGTCGACGTCGCCACCAGTAGGAGCGTTATGCAGGTACCACGCAGCGGGACAATGCCCGAATGAGAGGGGGTGTGTGTATGGGCATACGCATGGTGAGTGTCCCTTGAAACTCGTGCGGCGATCCTATTGTTATTGATGTTTATCATATCATGCCAGACATCAACGCATTGGGTGTCCAGCTGGGTAGCCTACAACTGAGCCCTACATCACCCAGTACGTCCTAATTTACCTATTTCTCGGCGTGATCTGCATGCTGACCGAATAGGTATAGCGACACCCTATGGTGGGGATTTCAGTTATCCGAGCCCATACAACACGTATCCGCCTTACTACCACCAAGCATGGTCTCCGAGCCCATACAATGAACATCCAGGCACAGGTCTCGGTCACACTGCGAGTGGTCAAAACGCCAAAAGCCTCGGGACCGATTCGCCCTCGATTTCGATTTCGGCTTCAACGGAGAGTTCTGCGATCTCGCAGCTCGATACCCCAGGTGCTGAAGGTGGTGGTCTGACTGCCGGGAGCTTGGGATTAAGCGGAGTCAATAAGCACGGGGAGGTTGGAGATACGCATGTAAATCAGGTGCATGACTGCGACGATGTCGATGCCGATATCGTCGTCACTGAAGATCCGCAGTTTGTAGAACACGCACATAATGCACATCAGTCGCGGATCCGAGTTGTGGATGCTGACCATACTTCGTCGGGGCTGGGATTCGGGTTTGGTGGGCATGGATATCCACTGTCCCCACCACCACCATGGAATACGGGAGGGATGCATTGTTTCTCGTATTCGCCCGGGTTTGGGGTTGGAGATCATAAGATGGCTCCGAGGACGAACCCGCCCACTCGCAGCTCATCCCGTGCGAGTTTCCGAAGCAAGTCCGCGAAGTATAAGAGTGTGTATCTTTTTCATTTCCTGATCGGCTATTGTTTTCCATTCTGACTCATGTCTGTCTTGGTGTGTAGCCAAACCGTGTAAATTCTTTAACACAGAGAAGGGTTGCCCGAATGGCGATAGCTGCACGTTGTAAGTCTCCAATCCTGTCGTTATTTTTGGCGTATGATATGCTGATGCGTGGTTATTTATAGCATACACGATGCGAGTATTCCCCCAGTTCCTCTTATCGTCCGGAGTCATTCAAAAAGCCCGACCCCGTCTTGGAAGGGTGACGATCATGCGATTCGGTCTGCCACGAAGGCTGACAGGGATAATGGGAAGTCGGAGAAGGAGGGGTCACAAGTTGACAGTGCAGCTGAGTCTGGAGACAATAAAGAGAGGAAGAAGAACTTCTTCCCTATCACCTGGCGTGTGATCGGCGGGGGTGTGTTGATTGGAGGTAAACGGGCGGAGAGTTCCATAGAGAATAGCTTGCATGACGGTCAGTCTAGTGGTCCTGCTTCGTTAAAGGCAGGCAAGGATGGTGCTGTCGATGGCAGGTGTTTATCCGTTTCAAGGCCGAGGTCGAGGTCTACTTCAGCGCCTTCGACTCGCTCTGGGACAATGACTGGGAAAGATAATAATGTAAATGTAGGTGTTTCAGTATTCTGCCCTTGACAGACGTTGACGTTTTTGAGATAGTTGTTTTCTGCGGAATCCCCATGAACGGACCGATGACTTGAAACGACTCATAGAATAAATCATTTGTATAATTTCGGCTCTCGTTTATCTTCTCTTTCGACCTTGTTCTGACTCTTCATTGTTATATTGTACTTTTGGTGGTTCATGCTTCGACCTTCCTCTGGACACCCTCTCAATAACATGTGTGGAATGCTTCATCAACCTTTTTGAGACGCCCGACACACGCATCGGCGTTTCCGTCGCGTATAACACCCAATATTGCAAGTCTGAACATCGAAGACATGGTACACATGATTCCATGCCTGAAAGCCGCCGCAGAGGCCAAGGTACTGATCCGGCGAATTGCTTGGAAGAATCTGGACGTGTGGGAATGTTTTCAGACGATAAGCTGCGGGCTTCAATTGGAAGACATCATAATGGGCTCCATTTTTACGGCTCCTGGAGTGAGCAAACCTTCTCGCTCTCATCTAAAGCAAAATGGCTGTCAGAGACTGATTTCGACTATCCTCGTGCAAAGGATATTTCCTCACTGCCATTTGACTAGGTTTACCCATCCCCTCTCTTTGAAGGGATTGGGCAGAGAAAATCCGCTGTGAATATTTACAGTGGAATTCGCGACCAAGAAACCGTCCGCTAGCTGGATTGGGTGTGTTACGGGGAGAAAAATGCATACGGAGACCGGGGGTGCTGGATATGGTTTCACGCGTTATCTTCGAATTTTCGGTGGCAATTGACGTTGGCCTACAGGATAACCAGACGACAGAAATTTTCATAGTCTATTCACGTTGGTTGATCACAGGTGGAGAGTACAAAGACTCGAGCTCCCCAATGTCCGCGTGGCTGGTTGTTGAAATTTGACAGGCACTGGTTAAACATATACATTTGGTCCAGTACAAAGGTTTTAACTAGATACATTACATGCCCCTGTCGCATCTACTGCGAGTACGTGCCTTATCGATCCGAGTTAGGATACATCAGGTCGGGTAAAGCAGGGCATCTGTTATCAGATAAGATGTGCATGGGTCGCTTAGGTTGTATTATTGAGCGGCAGGAAGGCAATGCTATTCCCCGCGACCTGGACAAATATATGTTTATCGTGACATCCAAGTCCAGCTTCTCCACCCAAATACCGGAGCAGGGCAATACATAGACCGTTGGAGTCCGAGTGGTTACATACTCAGTGCCCACCCAACCCCCCGGCACCCCTAAACTGCAATTTTCCTTCCTTCCTTGCGATCCAACCCCTCCTTCCTTCCTGCTCTCTATTACTTACCTTGACCCACTTCCCGTCGTCAAGGATGGCCGCTACGAAACCCGACTTCGATCTCTCCCAGCCGCTCGCTACCCTCCTTAAAGAGGCAACGAAGAAGGCCCACGAACGTGCAGAGACGAGTCCTGGAGCCAAGCTCCTTCTTAGTGGTCAACTCTCCAAGACGCAGTACACCCAGTTCCTCATGATGCTGTGGCATGTTTACGAGTGAGCCCTTTCCTCCAAGCTGTACAACAGCCTTTGGCCGGATCTAACACTATCAAACGCCACCTACAGCACGTTTGAACGCGCATTAGAACAGCACTCCACACATCCTACGCTAGAGCCGACATACAATCCGACCCTCCTTGGACGTACATCCGCCCTCACATCAGATATCTCCTACCTCCTTCAGGTCCCGCCGTCCACTTGGTCCTCCCATCCTTTACATGCATCCCTCCTTAACAACATGCCGGTTGAATTACGAACATACATAGTCCATATCAACACTATTGCCAGCTCTGCCGACCCTTCCGCACTACTCGCTCATTCGTACGTGCGATATCTAGGTGATCTGAGTGGAGGCCAGTTCATCCGGAGGGCTGTTACGAAAGCATACGGGTTGGACGAAGCCAGTGGGTTAGGTATTGAGTTTTACGAGTTCAAAGAACTCGGTGGTGTGAAGAAGGCGAACCAAGGCGATATGAAGAAGATCAAGGATTGGTTTAGGGAGGGGATGAATAAAGGTGGGGAGAGGAATGAAGAGGTCAAAGGTCCGTTCCCAGTCTACCTTTGGTGCCCAGGAACCTTGAATTAAATCACTGTGACGTCAACGGCATTTTGTAGCTGCACTCGTAGATGAAGCCAATCTCGCGTTTGAACTTAACACAGGCTTGTTCGAGGCTATCAAAGTCCTTGCCTCTAAGAACGAGGGGCAGAAGGAGCCAGAGGAGGACGAAGAAGCCATTATCGAGATACCACCCAAGCTCTCCCAGTCTGTAGCGGAGAAGACATACCCAATATCGTCTGTAGCAGCGTTTATCGCCGCAGGTGTGTCTATTTAATCCGAACCCGTTTCACCAACCCATCCTCATGATGAACGTCAATACTAGCCTGTTTAGCCCACTTTATCCTCGTCGTTGGTGGATTTACCGGAACTAAAGGCCATCAGAAGCTTCTCACCTTCGAACAATGGTTGGCCGCTCTGTTTTCGGGGTCTCCATCTGCTGAATAGATGTGTCCTTCATTCGGCCTGGTCCTGGGTTTGGGCTTTCTTGGATGACATATATCGATACGAACGGGGATACTACTCATCCGCCTATTACGATGCCATCTATCCTTTGTATATACTGTATACCTGTCCCCTTTCTTGGATATTATTGATTGACACCGATGTATAATTAACGTTACGTGCTTTTATGATATTCCGTTGTGCACATGAATGCTGACTTGTCTGCTCTTCGCGTAGGGTCTTCCTCCTTGGCCATTGCACCAGATGCTTAGCACAGGTGTATGGAAACCATACATCACGCATAAGAACAGGATCAAGAGAAGCAAGCCAACAGTTGTCATGTCGTCTAACTACGAATGCAGGCCTGGGTTCTTTCTGCCCACGTCGCAAATGGATTAGCTTTTTTTACGACCGTGGAAACCGTCAGTGCCTTGGTGAACGAATATTGCCTAGCCAAAGACGTGGTTACGGGCTGTGGACACTTGGGACATTCTTGAATAATCCTAGAGGAATCGTTGGTGGTCTTTCAGGTATTAGATCCAGTACCATCTTCCAACGAACAAGATAAGGTGGTGCGCGAATCATTTTTGTTGCTCAGTGCTACCAGACGCCCGATACAGACGCCCTGGGACCGCTTGGTCAAAAAAATCCGAACCAGGGTAATCATTAAGACCAGGGAGTTCCAACAGAGTACCTCCAAACCAAAGAAAGGGATATACACAATATGAGAATCAAAAATCGGGAGTTTGGTATGTAACACACGAGCAGCCGGTATTAAAAAGAATCAAGAGGGAGCGTGATGCAGGCCGGATAGCAACGACAAAAGAGCGAGTGGTCGTACCAGAGACCACCGAAAAGGCGAAAGAAAAGAAAAGAATCCGTCTAAAACATTTGGTAGGTAGAAACACAACAGCACAATTATCTCGAGTATTGTCCAGCATACCCGTCCACAGGATACCCGCCATATTCGTGCGCCGGCTGTCTCTGCATGTGCACACTTGCTACACTCCCCACTGCATGCGGATTCATAGCATACACTGACTGCGGCTGGTGTAGTTCACCACCAGGCGACGACGGTCCACCCCCGTTTAACGAATACGTGCTCCCGTTATCCCAACTCTGCGAATTCGAATACGGGTGGTTCGTGTTCAAATTCGTTCTCGATGGTGATGAATATGGTGACAGATGTTGTTGGCTTTGGAGGGAGTGTTGTGAGTGATTCGTGTTTGTCCGGTTAAGGGCATACGTGCTGAGGTTATTTTGTTCGGAGAGCGGGTAATAAGTCGAGTCTTCGCCTTGCATCTTATGGCTGTTGTTACCATACCCTGCATCAACCTCCTCGCCGCCAAAACCTCTACTCCCGCTATTTCCACTCTTCCTTCCCCTCTTAAATAACCCGCCAATCTTTCCGTCCTTCTTTCTCCCCTTCCTGCAACAACACCTCCAAACACAGTATCCAGTTAACCCGAGCGTGAACACCAAGCACCCAAGCAAGATGTACGGCCAACGACTCAACACCATTTCCTGATACTTTTTCTTCTTCTCCTCATCCGACACGGGTGAATGCTGCATCTGATCTGGGGGTAGGAGTTGCCATTTGCTGTCACCCGTAGTGTCCACACCTCCAAGACGGACCTGGACAAAGTCGTTATGGGCGATGGCAGGATCGGTCACAGATGCGAGTTGGACATAAGGATGGTCCGCCTCTTTTGAGTCGATGTCAATCCAGTTACCGAAATCAAGGAGGGTGTAGGTGTTCCGGACTTTGGGTGAAATTAGATTGGGTTTGAAGAATGAGAGGAAAGGTAACGTACGAAAACTCATGCCGAGAATCATGTCATAGTGGCCGAGGAGGGAGAATGCAGAGGTGATGGGTTGGAACTGCTAATGTCAGCTTTGACTGACTTCTACTCTCATGTTAGAATCACTTACAGCACCGAGGCAAACTTTCTGGCCAGTCGAGTCGACACGGTTGAAATTGTCATCGACGGTATCGAGTGGGTGTATAGGATATGAATGTCCGCCAAAGTTGAAAGTCAGGTTGAGGGACTGGCCGCACGGAATCATCCAAAACTCTTCGGAGGTATCATAATAGGCGCCTTTAACACGGCCATAAATCTGATCGGAGATGTCACGGGGTACTTGGGAAAAGGTGAATCTGTCATGGTAACACGGTTAATGGTCGACGGTGTAGTGGATGTACTGAAAATATTATTCACCCACTATCGATGACGGCGACGAGTTGGCCATCAGGGCATCCAGGGACAATCGAGTCGACTTTGAGTGGTTGGCCATCAGGACCAATGATTCCGTTATCCTTGTCCGTCAAAATCTGCCAATGCTGGTCTGTTCGACCGCAGACCATTTACCTTCAGTCAATCGGTCCGCGCGCGAGGAATAACCTAAGCTCGAAACGCACCAGCCTTCAACAACCGGTTGACCTTGTCAACGTCGATTTTGGGCATTGAAGTGATGTTCTCAAATCCAGGGACAATTTCGGAAATCGTGAGCTGGCCTTGGAACGCATCTGAAGGATCGCCTTTGCGGTCGAGCAGAAATGAAATATAGTTGTCGGTCTTGCCGTAGCTTTCAAAAATATGCGTGAGCAAGGTGTCTCCTCTGCTGTCGCCTTTGATTTGCTTGCGCACGAGGCTGCCAGCGTTGGGGCCCAGGCCGAGGAGGCCATAATAGCCTTGGGCCGCGATGTTGGTTGTGAATGTGCTTGTGTCACTGACGTACACTGCAGCATATGAGAGGTGAGATGTAAAGATGCAGTTGGGGGGACGTACGGAATGCCTGGTTATCAATGCTGTAGCTCCCGAATGAGGCGGTAGTGGTAGCAATGTTTCCTGTACGGATTGTCAATGCTTCACCCGGCAGTAGTGAGAATGAGTTTGGATACCTTCTACTCTTCCGACAGCATACGTGAGGGACACAGACTTGCCAAGGTCCGTCATCGAAGGCTGTTGGTTGGGGAAGGCAGCCCATAGATCAGAGCTGTGGACAAGACGTTAGCAGAAAGCCAAGCAGAAAGCAGGCACCAAACGCACCTGCCAGTGTCCAGCAGAACAGGCAGCGCCACCCCTCCGAGAGTGATGTTGCTCACATACTGAGCGTTCCCAGTGTTGGATACTGGGGTCGGTGATCTGCGGGTCAGAGAAGTGGGGGGTGCATCGTCTGAGAAGTGGATTTCGAAGGGAATACGAATTGCATTGGCGGAGAGAACAAAGAGAGCAAGAGAAAAGGGTAAGTTGGGCATGAAAGAGAGAAAACGAGCGGACGGCCAAATGAGCGATGGTGGTTCTAGCGCAAGCGAGGGAATTCAAGATTTGTTTTATTTTGTCAAATATGCCAAGCTCTTGCCCTCTCATCAGGGTTGTGCGCTCGACACCACGCCAAATGGCGACTAAAGCCTAATATGCACCTTCAATTCGCGCTTGTACAATGTTCTCCCCCTTGCCTGCTGGTTTTTTGGCATATCTTCTTCTAGTTGATTCTCTTTCGGCCCTCCAGCTCGATCTTCGTGGAATCACACGACTCAGCCACCAGCATGCACATCTTCTGCCTCGTGCCGGTCCCATAACCCTCAACAACGCGGCGGATATCAGCTACTATGCAGACATAGTTCTCGGCGGCAAGAACTTCGAGGTCTTGGTTGACACCGCAAGGTACTTGGTACATTCTTCCCCCCCCATCATCCAATATTCACATTGCCACTATATCGCGACAGTTCTGATTTATGGGTGGCGGGAGACGTGCAGCAAAGTAATGACACAAAACTGAATCCAAGCGTATCCTATGCAGTCGGAAAGATTGAAGGTACGTCAGAGGAGTCATCTTCAGGAGTTACTGACCCTGTTCATGGCAAGGTCTCGTCAAAACTGCCCATCTGGAATTGGCGACCAGATTATCGAAAACCAAGCATTCAGTGAACAGACAGTGCCGCTCTCCTGTGATCTACCCAGTTTCTGACATTATCCTTTAGTTCAAGTCCCTCCTTCATCCAAAAATCCCGACGGCACGGGCATCCTGGGTATCCCCAAACCTCCCCGCACCACGCCTTATCCTGACCAATATTCTCTCTAGGCCGGGGACCTAGCTCTGGTTCATTCATTCTCTCAACATTACCCGCCCCTGCCGGCGCTCCAGTTCTCGACCGCCTATTTCTACAAGACCCCTCAACACCTCCCTACTTCACTATCCTCCTCGGTCGAGATAAAGGCGAGTTCTTCGGCCTTCCGGCGTCTCCTAATACCTGGGAACGCGCCGTGGATAGACCCAACAAATTTCAACGGTACCATCACATCCGGCTCCGCCTCCCAGAATACAACCAGATCACCACTGAACCGAAAATCGAAAATCCTTGTTACTCTCCTCCCAGAACCCGACTCTCGCGACCAACATTTCCAAGTGCAACTAGATGAGAATGGGATCATTGGACCCGATGGAAAGCTGATCCTTCTTGACTCTTCCTTTGCTAGTGGAGAGAACAACAGGGCGTCTGCCGTGCTGGATTGTGGGTTTATTCTACCTCAAATCCCTCGGTATGTTCGCTCCCCTCAAGCTGACATTTGATACTCACTCTCCTACTTAATTTTGACAGAAAAGTCGCGACTCTATATATGGCCGCTTCAAAGATGCTGAGTAGACAACCGTCCAAGGCATTGGTGGCGTCTGGATTCTACCTTGCGAAATTGAAGTAAATGTCACGTTCGTTTTCGGTGGGAAAACGTACCCGATGCGCCGAATGGATATGACGCTTGATCCGGAAGTTTTTAACATCCGGAACATGAGCAATGGCGCGCCTGTGTGCATTGGTTTCGTATGTTTTCTTCCTGGGTTGGTAGTCAGATGGCTGATGAGGGCTGGTAGTTCCGACTGTTCACCTGTGATAGGGGCGTCGAACCCGCGTATGATATAGTTCTAGGCATGGCTTTTAGTACATCCTTTTTTTGTTACTCTGGAAACCTTCCACCACCCTCATCACCTCATCAGTGCGAAACGTCTGCCTTAGTTGACTTTATCCACATAGCAAACACATCCACAAACTCGAACAGAGACCCATACATTCAAATGTACAGCTCTCCCCCAGCACTTTTCTCCCTTTAACACGAATTCCCGCGCACCGGGACTTTGTAGGGGTCAGACTAGGCGGCACTGATACAACAGGTCAACAAGGCCTCCTCCACAGCCCGAACCAGATCCAGCACAATGGAGATGCGGGACCGACGGCATACTGCATCATTGCTGGCGTGGTAACTACTTCAATCGTCATCATTGTCGGCATTTTCATTATCTGTAATCGAAAGCACCATCGAAGGACAAGGGAGGGTAGGCGGAGGTGGTGATCCATCTCTCAAAGGGAAAAACCCGTGCAGCATGATATCTTTTCTAATGAATTCGTGCGAGTGTATTCCTCGCTCCTCGCTATATTCTTGTATTTCTAGTACTCACCCTCCTGCCAACTTAGGACTTTGATGCATTCACACTTGTTTCGTTCCGTATAGTTGTATATTTTTTGCACTCGTTTTCTGCTCTAGTATGAATGGGCTTAGACAACAGTGTTGGTGGTACCGATGATTGCAGGCACAGCCTTTGTCACGTTGATTCAACATCGTCTGTACGATTTTCGTGCAAAGGCAAATGATCCCCCCATAGAAACACTCAAGTACCTTCCGCGATTGGCGAAATCTTGCATCTTCAAGTCCTTTGCCTACCGAAATCCTGGATTTGCGAGCGCTGTATCAAACATTCAAGGAATGCAGTAGCTGGCTTATTGCGCTGTCACTACGACTGTGCTTCGAATACCAAGACCCTGCAATACCTACGGACAGACTCGAAAGGATATTTCTATGTGCTTAGGTCCCAGTACGGCGCTATGGAAGTCATGCTCCACACAATCGGATCATTCGTGTTCATCTGATTCGTGAATTGATTTCCAAGGTGTGCCTACAACGAACAGCTATATTTTCTCTTTAACTACCGATTTCTCTAACTCATGCCGCAACGCTCATTCAGGACCTCGAAAAGCCCTTCTAGGCGCCGTGGGCCAACAACATACGGAGTACTCAATGAAAGAGATGCTCAGTGGATTCTCCCGCCTACTGGCAACAATCGCAAACTTCTGTTCACACAGACGCACACTTAAAGCAATGTCGCGTGATTGCGTAACTCATCTAGACCTCTACAGAGAAGTATACATATGGTCTCTCGATGGTTGTGTCTAGCTTATCCCGCAACCCACCATTAGGTAAATCCATCCTTCATACATCCTCATGATTACCGCAAAGACACGTCATTGACCACAAAAACTAAACTGGGCACCACTACTATATTACAGTTCCGCATCGTAATGATGAAAGAGCACCTTTTATCTGCGATTGGCCTAGCAGATCTGGGAGTTCCCGTTCTCCGCTCATGAACCACCGCGTAAAGTGACTAGTGATTCCTCGCCCCATGGGTGGATCCGTTGTCGTGATGTTATTCGTTTCGGAGGACCTCACCCGTTGTATTCTGCCGTCGAATGTACTGGAGTACCCCACACGTTCCCGCCTCTTAAGTCGCCTGCTTTTGCTTTTGTTTCCATTCTAAACTCAAACCTTCCGGCTTGCCTCCCACCGATGTCGATGCTTCTCCAACTTCCAGATGAGCTCCTCACAGAGATTCTTGGATACCTCCCACCCTCTCAAATCACCCGTTCAAGCAGAAAGGTAAGGTTGAGAAGCTTTTTGGCCGCAGGGCTCCGGTACTCACGAAATTTTTACTTAGGTCTGCAGACATTTCTGGCGAATCTCCAAAGAGCGTATCACTTGGTTGACGGTCCTCGCCCGGTGTGATTATGCTCTTCGCTACCTCGACTACTCCTCTACGCCTGTGGATGAGCTCGAAAGGACCCTCTTATATGCTGAACTCGTGAAGGATGTTTGGACCGGACGTCAAAAACTGGCGGAGACACCACAACAACTTGGTAGTCCTTTGCTTGATAACACGGTTGGGGATAAATACATTGGGCTCATGAAGGACTACGTCGTCATTAGCCAGGTTGATCAACAAGCACAGTGGTCGTGGTATGCACTGGGAGGGGGGAACCCAACATTTGTTTTTACGCCCGAGTTGGACCTGTTCCAGGAAATTCACACCTGGTCAGCTCAAATCGCAAGAGATACTGGCATATTTTACGCTGCATACACTCAGACAGATCGACTACCGGAAGGAAACTGCCATTACTTGTGAGTGAGTTCACGCTCCAACCTGCTATTTCAATGACTCATCGCGATGGAATCGGTAGGAAAATAGCTAGTGTCAGGATCCCTTCACCATCCCGTAGTTTCGAGCCCAAGCTGGAGATCAATTACCGCATCGAAGATCCTATGCTGTTTAGAGCGATCTCGACGTATGAAGATTTTAACAACCCACCGCTGGAGATAGAGGTCGCCTATGGTTACGTCGCTGTGTATTCATATCGGCTCGCACCGCGCCAGCCCATTCGTCTCTTCAACGTCGAAACGGGTAAACTTGTGCTCTGTCCTTGGCATGAGAAGGTTTGTGTATATATACGTATCCACCATGGATTCTATTACGTCCTAATGCCTAATACACTACAGGTCGGTGGCGAATTCTGGCCTACCAGGCTACACTTCGACATTACTCCTTGGCACTTCGTCCAGCATAGGAGGGACTCTGGCGAGTTTGAGTTCTTTCACCTACCGACATCGGCGGAGCTCAAGGATGCCAAAGACTCAACTCTCCATACATACCGAGTGAATACAGTCACGCTCCCACATTTTCCTGCCATGCCATCCCTATTCCCTCGGTCGCCATCATCATACATGGTATTCCTCCATAGTAGTTCCGTTGGAGGTGAACGCTTTCATCTCCTTGGACTTGACCTCTTATCCTCGGCAACACATGTTACCAGATGTTCGACGTATCAGCTAGGATCCAATGATGTTATTCGCTGTATCCGATTCCCCCCCACACCGCCATCAAGTATGTCTATGCTAACGGCGGCGGTGGGTGAGAGACAGCCCACAGAACCAAGGCAACACGAGAACTTCGTTCTATTGGGCATTTGGGTTGCTTTAGATGCCACCATGATCAAGAATGGCTCCCCTATGATCACGGTGACAGAGCTTGACACCCTTGATCCTGATGGTCACGAGATATTCGATTTTGACGTTGTGGACGTTGATCCCTGTATTGGTCGAGTTGTTCAGCTCCTCACTATTGACAATCCAGAAGTGAGCTATACTCGAGTTCAAGATTATACATCTCTGTAATTATTAGTGGTGGCTGTGCGTGGGTGTAGGACTTCAGGTGAACTAGTGTATACAAGAATGTTGGCTTGTTGACATATTGCACTTTACCGGTGCCCTTTTAGCCAATTTTCAGCCCTCGGTCAGGAGAACGAATGTATTCTGCGGTGTTTGAGACAGATCAATAAATGTTTGCTATTACTACGGGAGTCCAACAGCAACGAGCATGAACATTTGGGTGTAGCAGCTAGTCGGTGTGGAGATACTAGACTCAAGTCGTACAGATTAAGCCAGGGAAGGTAGTTAAGGCAAGATCAAAGCTCAAAAGTTCGTGCAGGGTCTGTGAAAGTGAAACTGTCGCTCTCCGATCTAATCCGCACAAGCCGAAAAGCAAGCCTAAAGGTTCTGAATCTTCCACTGGCCAATGGATCCTGATACTCAAAATATTTTGCTCAGGTCTTCTGGCAATTTTGGCGGGTCTCAGGAGAGTGCGGAAGTTGGTTGAGGGTCCCGGCACATTGTGATTATGCCCTTTCCTACCTCGATTATCCCTCTATGTCTGTGGATGAACTCGAAGAAGTTCTCCTGTGTGCTGAACTAGTGGACCATGGACTGGATGCCGGAAGCTAGGCTGCAGGAATTTGGCAGTCCTTTACTCAGTGATGAGACTGGTACCGGGTACATCGGGCTCATGAAGTTGGTTAGGATGACGAAGCGAGGTGGTCATGGTATGGACTGGATCGAGGGGGAGTCCCAGGAGAGACATCAAGGCCAATATTTGTTTTCACGCCCCGAGTTGGATGTTTTCTGGGAAATACATAACTGCTCAGCCTAAATCGCTAGGGATACCGGCATATCTTACGTTGCATACACCCAAACAGATCAGCTGCCTGAGGGAAATTATCATCATCTGGGTGTACTCACTTGTAATCCTCCTGCTTTGCCAAGCAACTTATTATAATTCTCAACAGAAAGATAGTTAGCATTAGCATCTCATCATCCAGTGACTTTGAAAAATCAAGTTAGAAATTTATTACCATGTCAAAAACCCCACTCTATTCAAGGCATTTTCAGAAAGATTGAGGTTTCCTCTAGCACTGCAGATAGATGTCGGATGTGGTTATGCTGCAGTGTGCTCATGCTGCACCAGCCTGTCCATCTCTGTGACATTGAAACAGGCAAACTGGTAGTCTGTCCTTGGCATGAGAAGGCTTGCATATGCATCCATAATGAGTCCTGTTATCTTTAAAGATAAAACACTATAGGTCCATGACAGGGATTTTTTGGCAATCTAAGCTATGTTTTGAAATCACCCCTTGGCATTTCATCCAAAAGAGGCATGACTCTGGTGAGGTTGAATTATTTCACCTGCCAACACTGATGGAGCTTAGGGACAGTGATAACCTGTCTCTTCATGCACACATCAGCAAAGTGTACAAGTGGCTTAAATAAGTCTTGTGTGACTTATTGACTTGTGGCAAGACAAATTCAAGCCATTTTTACCCAAGTCCTTCAAGACATGTCCCTGCCTTGACATGGGCTTGTGGGGGGCTTGTGCTAAATTTTTTTGATGTCTTAGAGAGCTGTTAGATGCATTTTGTGACATTTCAAAAAATGTTGTGAAATCCTTGAGAAGTGCTTGAATGGCTTGGATAGGCTTAAAGAGACTTCCAGGACTTGATAAATATCACATGCCTTGACTCAAGCCACTTTCAAGACACCTCCTCCTCAAGTACCAGAAGTCACTGTTACATTTTGCTGATGCATCTAGTATACAGAATCACTCCCAGAGTTTCCTGCAATGACAACTTTATTCCCTCAATCACCAACTTCATATGTGACATTCTGCCACTGCAGTCTTACAGGAGATAATTATTTTCATCTCCTTGAATTGTGTTAGATGTAGTCAATCAACTATACCTTGTGATCACTTCTATTATTAATAACTTATTTAATTTAATTCATTCCTTTACTTCTTGTGGTCCTCAGTCTTTTACCATTGACTGAGGACATACATTCCCTATTTCTGTTATGGACTTCACTTCATGTTAGAACTCAATATTCAGACAATACCAGTGTATACTGATCAATGTTGAATGAATTGAGACTCTTATACTGATTTGTACACACATCAATAATAGTAGTGTGATTTGTATTGCCTCAAATCAATGCTTGTGTCAAGTCTCCTTGACATAGTAGAAATTAGGGTCTGTTTGTACATATTATATCAATCTAGGCTAGAGGCATGAAACTTGGTGTCCACTAATATACTTTGCACTCAAATGAGTGCATTTCATCACATTCTTCAACACAGCCCCCTGATAAAATATTGCTATTGAGTTAGATATAGTAGATCATGTAAACAGACCCCTGATCTAGCACTTTTGTTTCATCCTTCTAACCTCTACACTCATCTCAACCCACTTCTCTTTAACCTCTATACTTGCCTTAACCCTTCTTCTTTAGTCCCATAATAGAACAGAATCTCTCAATCTTCATCCTTTCAAGTGGCTTGGTAAGAAGATCAACCAGCATCTTATTTGTTGATAAATGCACAAGCTGAATCTTTTTCATTACTACTTTCTCATATAGCTAGTAGAATGATAGATCAAGGTATTTTATCCAACTATAATGATCAGGGTTTTTAGCAACTGATATTACAGACTGGTTGTCAATGTAGAGGACAGATTGTGTATATGGTATATAACCTAACTCATGTAGTAGATTCTGAACCCATAGGATTTCTTTTCTAGCTTTATTAGCAGCAATATACTCAGCTTCTGTAGTTGATTTGGTTACTGGTGGCTAGCATTTACCTCTCTGAGACACAGCCCCTAAACCCAGCTGAACTAGGTAGCCTGTTGTAGACTTCTGAGTATCTTTATCACTGCTATGATCTACATCAACATAGGTTATGAACAGCTCATTTCCAATGTTAAGATCAGGTCCATATATGAGTTGATAATCCAATATGGCTCTCAGATATCTGAATAAGTGCTTGACAGCTTTCCAGTATTGTATTCCAGGATTTGAGTTAAAATGTGTGAGAACCCCTATAGCATAAGCAATATCTGGCCAGGTTATAGTAGCCAAATATATTAAGGAACCAATAGCATTTATGTAAGGGATATTTCTCATCACAGCACTCTCTTTTAAGGTTTTTGGATATTAATCCAATGTCAGAACTGAATTCAGTTGTATTGGAGTCTTTTATAGTTGTTACAGACTTCACTTCATGCCTATTAAGCTCTCAGAGCCTTGGTTATAATCTGGGTTCCATGGATCCTATTCAGTTTAACCTCTTTTCTATCTCCATTGGGTATTATCCCTCTGGAAATATTGTTCTCCATACTATCCCCTTCATCATTCTTTTCCATTAGAATTCCTATCTGATTACTATGCTCTCTTTTCATTTACCCATGGATATTCCTCCCTCCCTTGATTATCATTTGCTTATCCAGGCCTTACCCACTTATCTAATGTTTCACCTCTGCCCCTGTCCAATTGGATGACTGGATGCCATGCAGACAGACTCCTCACCCCCATGTCCTCATCACAGATATCAACTCATATATTACTTGTGTTCTTCTTTGAGCAGTTAAGAATGATATTACCTAGTTACTACTTTCTAGACTTTATCCTGACTGATAGTATATAAGTAAGCTTACAGCCATCTGTAATAGTCAGTCAGAATATCAACTTAGGTCTCTCTCTTCACT
>JAEUWL010000584.1:0-81914 GCA_018524415.1 Podaxis rugospora
AATCACGAAGTGGCCGGATACCTGGGGTGGCCGGGTTCAGGGTCATCAACAGTAGTGCTCAATAAAACCTTGATGAGCGCCCATGTGAAGAGAACATCCGATTACGAGATGAAAGGGTGAGCTATTCCTTTTGTGGTAGGTGAGCCACAAGCAAGATCTGGCACATGTCAGAAGCACCTACGCCGGGAAATATATGGTCCTTCTGTCCGCCGAGGGTGCTTTCTCATTTCTGTCATGACTTGCTCGGATAGGCGCTACATTTCAGCAACATATGACACTTCGTCCGAATTATCCGCTTTTCGATTTTAATTGAACACTTCTTTAGATTTGCATGCCGTTACCCAGCCGAACACTGTTGGCCATGTCAGGTGGTGAGGGAGAGGAAGATGAGAGCATCCATAGTATTGGCGATAGGCTTGTACTTCATAAATTCACAATATGGAGCATATATTTTCTAATGCCTCTCATGCGGTAGCACTATTGTTGGAATCCAGAAAGATACGGACGGGCAGTTCTACTGATCTTTGAGACAGGGGGATGCATCTAAAACGTTTGGAACAATCAGCCGTGTATGGTAATTTCTCCTCAAGCGTTACGTAGATATGACAAAGTCAGTAGCGGAGGGAAAACGAAGAGAATATAAATGCAGGGTGTGCCAGGGCCCCACTGGGCTGGCCTAGGATTCGACGGATGCTGAGCTGTTCCGGACGGACATTCGCGTGGCAACGCGCAGTCGACCCTCGGTCAAATCAACCGTTCTGCGAGTGTCACCGGGGGTGCTTCAAAGGCCACAATGTGACGAGGAGCAATCAGGAGATGAGCCACCTGCTTGTAAATAACCAACAAAGATTTGCAGGGAAGACCACTGCAAGGGACTGAATAAGGCATCCTCACGATGATGCTATATATTGCCCATTCTCGCACTTGGTTCCTCGTCAAATACCTCTGGTAATGGAAATGAGGCCCTGGCGGAGAGGTGCACCTTTCGTGGTGTTTTAATGAGCAGCTATGTATATGAGTTCAACCTGATTTTTGCTCGACATACAGAGCCACCGGGAATAAGAATCACAACCAGAGTCTCTTGAGATCAAACAGTAACTGTGATGCCACAGCATCACCCACTCACAACACTGTCCGGAGTTGTGGCGTCGTTGGAGGTGAGTTACAAGCTGTCCCCGGTTCCCAAATTCTGTCCCTGCGCTGGGATTGGTCCAGATGACGCCAGAACGGTGGGTGTCAAAGCCGACGAGGTGTATTGATGACCACGCAGAGAACACGTTCATCACGAAACAAAAACGTTCCTCAGAGGTGGCGTACCCCTGTCACGTACACACAATATGATATGGGTCATTAAATGGCGACCAGCTGAGCGGATAGTTCCAAAACAAGGTAAGTAATACACCACATATTCACCAATGCCCGGTTCAAAGCTTTTACCGATTTGCTTCGGCTCTTGCTTCGCAAAGCTAATTTTGATACAAGCAGAGACCAATGCTGGAGGTCTGAAACCCCATTCAGTCGATCTGTAATCCTGTACTTAATGTTGATTCTTCGGTCTGATGCGATCTCACCTTGCCTTTCCAGGCGACTCTGGTCACTCCGAGTCGAGCCTGATCGATGATCTATGTTCTCCTGAGGCCGATCACCGAACATGGAAGAAGGTGTCTACTTGGCGGAAAAGCAGTTTTGTTTCAGATTGTAAGAGGGATAGGGATCGGTGTACCAATGCACATCATTCTCTCGGAAATAGTGTCAGGTCAAGTATACGGTGTAGTAGTAACCGCAGTATCGGCGACTTCATAAATTTCGGATCATCCTTCAACCTGACCTTAGGCGGTGGTAGTCACACAAGTCGCCGGGTCCTCCAGGATGATCATGATCTGAGTGTGCCTTTTGCAGGGCAGTGCTTTAGATAGCAGCGTAGCTTGGATACTATCACTGACCCGGGGTTTGAAAACCTTTCATCCGCGGGCATTTACCTCCTCAACCAGTTAGCCTGTAGACCTCAAAATTTGTAGTATACTTGGGAGCTCTCCAGCGTACCCAATTATCAAAATTTGAAAAAATTACATTGCCCAGAGCCTACGTGAATAAGCAATATCTGACGAGACCTGGTGATTGAAAATTTGGTCATACGAATGTCACGTCAAAATTAAACATCCGCTGTTCCTCGGCATGCCAGTTAACGGCCTCCTGTCTTGCACAATCGAAAATCCGTTAGATATATGTATATACTGCTACAGAAATCACAAAATACTAGGTGAAGTATGATTACTAGATGAGACTATAAGAAAAATTTATAATATCGTTGGAAACGAGGTTGAGAAGGCCCAGACACAGGGATACAGATGAGAATGATATACCCATTCTGTAGCTGCCCTTTGGAGAAAAGCGTAATTATGTTCATGGGAAGTCATGACTTGTGATTCATCACGACGAGCTTGGTCAAAAAGTCCAATGAGACATGGATGTGACTTGCCAGCTGGGTTTCCATTGAAATGTTGCTCAATGCGCTCCGGTTTCGTGGCTTTCTCGGAAATCCATGGTGCCGGAGACGACCTAAAATAGCTAGAAGCCCCTGTCTTTCAGCTTGTACGCCAGTCTCTCTGCAGCTGCAAGACCGGATCTTGTGAGCACCAGTGCCGAGCGGAGTTTCAACATGATCATGACCGTTGTCATGTTTCCATGTCAAGAAGAGATAAAATTTTGGTTTTCTCGGGTATTTTTCTTGCCTCTGCCATGAAATCTAGTACTCAGATGCACTTTGCAGGGTAGAATAGATAGACAAAATTTTGCAGCCCTTGCTGCAAGGGATCTGATCAGATCTGGGATTTGATGGAGTCACACAGGGCATAATCAGCCAAATTTTGCAATAATTTGACAATTGCTCGCCACGCAGCCAACTCAGCTAAATAAAAACTTCATAGACCTATTAAAGGACTGAGTCTACATCACGGAAAAAATAATCAAGCTTAACGGATGCCTGTGGCTTCCGCAAACTGCGTTTTCGAACACCGGGGTCTTGTTTCAGACACCTGACCAACAATAGTAATGTGTGATCGGAAGCCTACAAGTAAATGAAGTCGAACAGCCTGGTTGATGTTTTCTCATACACGTTCCTGTCTTCTAGAAATCTGACAAGAGTTTAGTTTAGGAACACAAAGCGCCGCATTCTACTTGTACAGGACGAAGAATGGGATGTGGCTCGGTCTAGTCAGTCAGGTGGTTATGTCATGCCTCAATCGACACTTCGAGTTAAACCCACCCAAGTGCACTGGAAAGCGCCGGAATGACTATTGGCTCCGAGTGCGGAAACGTGGGCAAACCGCCACGATCTTTATGCCTTCCGGAGTATTGCAACCGATCTTCTAGCGTGGCTACCCCTTGTGAATGGACGTAGATCTCCTGGCACGGGTGGCTTTGATGTGCAGGCTGCCCATCACCACGGTCCTGATTCCCCCATTCCGTCCAAACCCCATGCCAATATCACCACTTCCCTTACATCGCGACAGTCCCAAAGAGGGCTGCGGATTATTTTCGCGTCCATTCACCCACTCAAGTTTGATGGCAGAAGAAATTTAAATGCGACGCTTGTAACTCGAGGTGCCCTGGCCACTTCCTACTCTTACTATTACTCTTTTTCGACTCCTTCCTCATCCCGTAGCCACTCCTACTCTTACTATTGCTCATTTCGACTCCTTCCTCATCCCGTACTGTTCTACCTCACTGATCCGAGCCTGCCATGACAGTTCAACCAAGGATCTACCGCTCTGACCTGCCATTGACGCCCATCGTGCGCCAATCGATCTTTACGTATCTTATGGAGACGACATATCACCAATATGATCCTTCCGCTCCGGCCTTTGTGGATGCAGACACTGGGATCACACTTACGAGGAAGAAGGTCAAGACACTCGCGTTGAAGCTGGGCTATGGGATTCGGAACCACATCCTACTCCCTTCTCCCGTCGATCCTCGGACTCTGACGACGCTTGCACGAGGTGATACTGTAATGATCTTTAGCCAAAACACGATGTCCTGGCCTGCCACCGTTTTTGCGTGCGTTGATCCTCGGATTGTTTTCTCCAGGACGAAACTAACGAATTGTCTATCTGCTCGACCCGTTTCCTGTTTCTAGATGCTTGGCTGCTGGATTGCGAACGACTTACGCCAGTTCCAGTCTGACACCCCGAGAACTCTCTTGGCAGTGGTTGGACAGTAAAGCACGTGTCGTGTTTGCTGCGCCTCATCTTATCACTGTGGTCAAGGGTATGTTCAAACTAATTGGGACTTCGGATGAAGAGGCGCACAGGCGGATATGGGTGATGGATCAGCTTTGGGATGAGGGTTTACCGAAAGGAGAGTATGGAACGGAAAATTGGTTAGGTTACCTCATGCACAAGGGCGAATTGGATCAAGAGGAGAAATTCGACGGGGACTGTGCGGATGAGACGGCATACATCTGTTACAGTTCCGGCACAACGGTACGTTATTTGCATCAGAATAGCCAAATGGTTGTTGATCGAATCCCTGCAGGGGAGACCAAAGGGAGTAGAGGTGAGGAATAATCATCAAGTTCCCGTTCTCTAAATCAAGTCTCCGATATCAATACGCTCACGTCGCTTGATATTCTTAGACCACGCACAAAAACGTGTGTACCATCATTGGCATGTGTAAGAGCATTTGGAGGTATGTGGAGACGGATAAGGATGTCCAGCTCGGTTTGATGCCATTCTATCATATCTTCGGTATGTGCAGCTGTTGCTATGACATCTAGCGACAGGGCTCCTAACTATTTCCAGGATTGATTATGCACCTGAATTATCCCTTCATGGGTGGTCAGCCTTGCATCCTCATGTTGCAAGGTTTTGAAGCGGAAAGCCTCTGTCGTAATGTCGAGCGCTTCAGAGTGACGATAATCATGCTTGCGCCACCCGTCATCCTTGCACTCAGCCAGCACCCTGGTAGGTATTTATAGTAAAGTTGGCTCCGATAGCTTCGTTCACATGCGAGCCAAAAGGACTTGACAAGTACGACATGACCTCATTGAGATGTATTGCCTCGGCGGCGGCGCCTCTCTCGCTCGCAGTGGCTGAAAGGTTCCTTGGGCGTCTCGCGAAGCAGGGCGCTGATGTGAAGCTTATTCAGGGTGCGTCTTCTCATATGAGCTATATTTAAGTGAGCGCTTGGGACTCAATTTACGATGGGAATAGGTTGCGGCTCGACAGAGACGAGTTGCCCAGCGCAAATGGTACTCCCACCTGATCATAGGAGGAAGTTTGGGAGTATTGGTCAGTTGCTGCCTAATCTTGAGTTGAGGTTGGTAGATGAGGAGGGGAATGATGTTGCGGAGGGTGAGGCAGGGGAGATGTGGGTGCGCGGGCCAACAATTATGAAGGTGAGCGATGATTGTAATGCAGGAGAATGCTGCTTATTTACGTATGGATTAGGGATATCTTAATAATCCTGACGCCACCGCTGCGAGCTTTGCTCCGGGACGATGGTACAAGACTGGAGATATTATGCGGAGGGATAGTGACGGTCATTATTACATCGTGGACAGGAAGAAGGAACTGATCAAGTACAAGGTACGAGGGCCTATATACTACATCGTCGCAGCAGCTGGGTAATGTGTGAATTTAGGGTTTCCAAGGTTTGTCTCATTGCCAAAATACCCGAAATATTTACGAAAGGGTTTACGAATCACAGTTGCACCTGCTGAACTGGAAGCTATTCTCCTAGAGAATCCTCAGATTGCGGATGTGGGAGTAATCGGTGTTGTAAACGAATACGACAAGAATGAACTCCCACGGTGAGTACAATCATGTTCTCAGCCTTTTGTTATCATACAATGTTATGACAGGGCGTATGTCGTTCCAACCGATTTGAGCATTCTTAAATCGCCTGGAACAAAAGCTGCATTCGAGAAGAGTGTTCAGAAGTGGATGCAGGGTCAGGTGGCGCACTACAAGTACCTTCGTGGGGGTGAGCGCCAACAGCTGGACAGTTGAATCCGCGCTTATCTATCTTCTATCAGGAGTTGTGGCGGTTCCTGGAATCCCGAAAAGGTGTGCCCGCGCCTCCTTCACAATAGCATATCCGATTAGACTAACCTTTATTGTGTTCAACAGTCCTAGTGGAAAAATCCTTAGAAAGGATCTTCGTGAATGGGCAAAGGAGGAGCTCAAGGTTGAGCCGAAACGGTTTTCTGCGCGCCTATAAGTTGGGGCCAGATGCGGGGGGTTTGGTGACTGTTGTTTAGTCGATATGAGTCGTCACATAGATGTTTATATAATGCATTGAATGTTGTAATGGTTGATCGTGATCGTTGGGTTGTTGGATGTGATGTTGGCGAGAGCTCCGCTCAGTCTCCGAATTATGTTGGCTGGGGACCACGGGTGGCTGTGTAGCACCGGATTAGGTAATAAAAATGGTGCATGCCTAGCGCATTGCGGATTGCAAGTGACCGGACATGACGAGTTTGCTCTCTTCACCCTCCACGACACCGCAACGACTACAACAACCTTCGTACATCACGACCCTATTTCTTCACTTATCTCTCTTCTTCAACTAACTATTACTCTAATACCCAATGCCTATCACATATCACTATCGGAATCGTTCCTCTAGCTCCGTCGACGACCTCGTTGCCTCCTCTCAGGAAGAGGAGCTCCATGATGACTCAATCGTTCTGTCAGACCTCATACGGACAGGCGAAACCTCTCGCCTACGCCGCAGAGGTGCAATGCGCATAGAGCCCACTGCCTCGTCCAGTACCCGCCACCACCACTGGCGCTCTATGCCACCCCGAGGCGCCGACGACACTGAAAACACTGACCTGCCAGGATACACATGGACAGTCGTTGAGAACCGCTCGCGTCGCATTCCGAGACATTTGCCCATGCTGGAAGTCTCTGACGATGATTTCCACCTCGGGGACTCTGATTCAGACTCGGGCGATGAGATGGTCTTCTCTGCCTCCTTCAACCGCGCTATTTCTGAGCAAACAGGCAACCCCATGCCGAATGAGTTCGAGCCTTTGAGGAGCAGGAGCTCGATGGAGTCGGTGGTTGAGAAAGCATCACTGGAAAGCACAACGTATTCACTTGTGTGTGGCGGTCCAGTCGATGACATGGCAATCTGCGAGCGGAGTGACCCAGAGTCGGTTTACTCTGCACTGGCGTCGTTCATCCTTCCGCAAGTACCAGTGTCCGACACATCAAAGTCGCCGAGACATGCGTCACCCGGGTTGAGTAACACGAATGGCTGCGGAACTGTCATACACACGCGCGCCTTCCCGCGGTATCGTCATCACCAACCTATGTGGACCGCAAATACCCCCGCACAGGAGGCTGTCGTTCCGCTTGACAGAACATACTTTGATGAGATTTGTGCCAAGGAGAAAGTGTCGACAAAGGTGATAAAAGCAGAGGCGTGTGGTTGTCTAAGAATTGGCATCGGCTGCGCCAACTGGTATGTCCCGTTATTATTGTTTCATTGTCCTGACTAAGGGGTCTTGTATAGCGGCAATCCTCTTGGGTTCCGGCTGACGCCATGCAAAACCCTGAGAGACCATATCTTATCACGGCAGACCCGCGCCCATCTTCGACCTTCTCACCGCTCCTCGGGTTCAGCGGCAAGAAACGCGAGCGAAGAGCACGATTTCTACCTATATACGTTCTTTCGTAGCTCCACGACCTCTCCTCAGGCTTCGACATTTCCAGGTATTGATTCGGCGGCTCACAGACGTCGTGACTGGTCTCGAGCCAGACCTTATCCTCTACTTCCTCCGCCTCCCCCGCTCATTCGCTTGTTGTCAGATTCTGAGATGTCAGATTCCGACGAAGAAGTGATCATTGATTTTCGGACGCCTGGTCCACCGAGCCGAATTCTTGGTGGCGACTTCACTGCATCCCCTGAATCTACGATTATTCGCCTAGAGCCGAATCCTGTGCCATTTGATCAACCTGGCCACCAGACAGGCTCGGACAGTCCTCCATATGTACTTCCTATAGGGCTTGAACAAGATTCGGAGCTTGGTCAAGCCAGGGCAAGTTGGGCAAATGTTGTTCGTGGGGTAGAGGCGGCAGCATCTTCTCTAGGCGAAGGAACGGATAATCAAACAACATTGTCGCCGAGGTACCAAATGCGTCGACCTCGAAGGGGCGCATTGGGTTTCGATCCCGAAGGAGAACTCGGACTCCCTTCACCGAACACGAGTCGATCTGGAGATGGATCCTCGAACCCGGACTCCAATGCCAATATCCCTTCTATTCTCTTAGAGGAGGCCGCAATGATACTTACGCCTCCGCCTCCTGAACCTCATGAGCTAGAACAGTCGACCCTCGAAACAGATGATGGGGATCATACGCCGCGAGCGACGTCCTGGGATATGTCCTTTGCTGATGGACATCCTATGACGTCGTTCTGGGGCCGTCCCGCTCCGGGTAGTGGCCAATGGACATGGAGCAATGAATTGGCGGAGGCGGAGGCTGAGGCTGAGGCAGAGAGGGAAAGAGAGAGGGGGAGCGGGAGGGAGCGGGAAAGTGGACCACAGAGAGTGTTTGACCCGGATGGCGAGTTTTTGGAAGGGCTCGAAGGGGAATGGGGAGAAGATATGGCTCGTCAGCTTGGTTTTAGTTCGGTGGAAGAGAAAAGTGAGGGCGGTGACACACCTACCACTGCCGTTGGTGGTTTGTGGTGGGTATGATATTCAGGCTTGGATGTAGGTACGAAATTGACTGCTTCCGTTCACATTTCCGATAACGTTATGTGGACGGATTTTGCGATGTCTTGCTATGGTTTATATCTGTTCTTGCTATGTTTTTGATGTTGTGACCCTCTGCTTACAGTATTTGAGCACTGTTGTTCAGTCAGATACTACCTAACCCCCCACCTCATAGATATCCCTCTTGCTTTACGACCTGGGCACTTATGTACGATTTCTCATGGGCTGCATCTTGCATTTTTTTTTCTCATTCACTTACTAGTCAATGTATTGATATACAGTTCTTTCACCTGTGTCTGATATTTATTTCGTCTATTACGCTGGATCTTTGGCATTGTGAATTTTGCTATTTCGATGAATTTTATGAAGACCTTTGTGCGATGCGACGCGATGGTTCTGAGAACCCTGATGGAGTTGGCCGATCAGTTCTGTTAGATAGATCCGATCAAGAAGGTGATGTGAGCGCCTAGAATAAGTGTCACGTCAACTCTTCTTTCCTTGCCACTCCCATCGTGTAGCAGGCACTTGTGTCGATGCCGTTACCTTACCTATTCATGCGCTGCGCAATCCATGCATGATGCACGTGCAGTGTATGGTAATACACACCCGAACACACAAGAAAGAACAAAGCAAACGATACCGTTCCAGCTCAACCTTTCCCAACAAACGCAATGAGAGCCCTCCCTGGAGCAGATAACTCATCATCACACTGGAGTGTATACGGCATCATCACCACACCGACATGACAGTGTCCATTCATATTGGGCGTCTATCACACCAAATTGCTAAGAATTTTCTGATCCCTCCCAACGGCCGCCAACCAATCACCACAGGGACGCCAATAACCGGTTTCTAATGTGATAGGAACAAAGCAATGAAGAAAGCAGGGGTCATGACTCTTGTTGATCCCGGTTTGCTTTGTCTCCCTCAGGTTCGCCTCGCCAGGAGCAAGAATACAAGGTCACACGACGTGTCCGTTGAGATGTTTGTCATTATTTGGCTTCGTTGGTCCACAGAACTGGGGGTGGTTTTTCAGCACTTTCGTATTCATTCGTGATCCTTTCACGCTGCTCGACTCCCCAGGAACTCCCAACGCCTTGTATTTCATCTCGCGATGCTTTGAAACCGGATTCCAGAACTTGAGATCCACCACGGAAACCAAGGATAACCCTCGATAGCGGCACAGACAACGTCTTGTTCCCAGAATGGATAGCCCAGACTAGGTCGCCGCAAGCGTGGTTTACTGGAGATGAACACATATATATTTTTCTGCGGACGTTGCTCGTTTTTCAAACTCACTCCTAGACTAGTATTCTACCCAGCCATCTGGGATGGCTCACTCCTTCGTTTTGTTCTTCTACGTTCTACTTGGCTGGAATCGGGTTTTTGGGCAACAGTTGTACAACGTCACAGTTGATGATAACGACCCCGCGATACAATACAGCGGAGACTGGAAATTGTCGTTCGAGAACGAGTTGGATGAGGGATGGTATCACATGTTTACGCAAGATCCTAACGCAGAAGCGGTGTTCAAATTTACTGGTAAGTTGGATGTGTTTTTATTGGCCTGCCCGCATGCGTCTGACCTCCGTATCATAAACAGGTGTCGCCGTTTACTTCCTGTCCCCGCTGTGGCCTTACGACGTAACGACGCAAGTTCAACTAGACGGGGGACCACTGGAAATCCTTAATTTGAGGGACTTCAACACACAGAAGACCGCCGATGATGGTTGGGAAACTGTTGGTTCGCATGTAGTGTGGGGAATCTCGGGACTGGAAAATACGTCGCATGAATTGAAAATTACAATGGCAGTCGGTGATCGATGGGCTGTTGTTGACGGACTGATGTGAGTATATCCCCCAGTGTGAATGGAGATACGCTGACCATCACTCCCCAGATTCACTGCTGTCGCACAGAGCGTAACAACTACGGCAGCACCAAATCCTCCAACGACATCATCGGAGAACAGTGAAACTGCGACTGTTACATCGACCACTCCTTCAGCTTCCTCGTCCTCGGGGCCTTCGACTCGTCTGTGACTTCATCTCTGTTGTGTCAAGCTACAGCGACTGATTTATCATGCAGAATCATCGCTCTCCGGGGACAAAAGTCGACTTGTCATAGGGCTGGGTGCCGGCTTAGGATTCCTTCTGCTAGTTGCTGTATTTCTCACAGGTTGCCTCATCTGGTATCGTCGAGGTCGACGCCAGCCAGCTCGTGCGGACCTCGAAAAGCATTTCCCACCCACTCCTAAACCCGCCCCAGCGCTTTCGACTCCGTCTCACCCCTCCTCAGGATCAAGTACAAATCCCTCTTCAATTCCTCGTTCAGCTTCTACTGCTAGCCCAGTATCAAACCAACAATGCGCCATACAGTTAGCAGCTCCTCCACCCGCCCAATGTATAGAAATGCAAGTTCGTCCTACTACTGTGGACGAACCACCTCCTGGCTATTATGATTACATGAGCACTTATCGTCAGTCCCGTGCCAGCCGCTGGACGTCTAGGCTTTCCGCTTCTGCATCTCGCAACTCGCATTTCTCACCACCGGCTACGTCTAACTCGGGGCCTGGTGGTCAGGTTCACCTTGAACCTCCGTTACCATCCTGGCGGAACAAGTGGTGACGGCCCACGGTTTCTTTTCCTCTGTAGCGATTAATATTCTGTAGCCATATATATCTCTCTTCGACTCTACCTGCCTTTAATTCTGCTTGTACTTCTGATCGACTTCACAGTTGATGTTATTTACTCTTTCCCTTGCACTCTCGTTACGACCCGATTTCCCTTGCACTCTCGTTACGACCCGATTTCCCTTGCACTCTCATTACGACCCCATTTCCCTTGCACTCTCATTACGACTACAAACCAGTTTATATCTTACAGTACAGCAATTACAATCCAAGGGTTCAAAACATTAAGCGGAGACACCGCTCTTGATGCAAAGAAAGACAACTGTCACCTTGTGCACTTAGTTGAGGCATCGGACTGGGCAAGCTATATTTACTCGTAGTGTGATGATCATTGTAATAGAAATTACACTTCATCCTGCTTCAACCAGCTTTTCCTTATTCCCAGAAACACCACTTTCTTTCCGAAAGCCAGACTCAGGCAAACGAACCTCTTCTGACACCGGAGCGGAATACATCCAGGAGGGAGGCGTCATTGCTCGCCTGCCATGCCAACGTCTCGCAGGAAAGCAATGATGAACAACTTCTGTGCTTTTTTGGGCACATGGTGGTGAGAATTCACAGCTTTATAGGTTTGCGGTTAAAAGAATGTGATGTCAGGCTGCTGATTTCGCGAGTGTTCCAATTAGATTGCGGTATCAAGTATGCTTGTTGAGACCTAAATGATGCATCATTGCTTGATCGGTTTCCCTTAGTTGCGAGTATCAGTTGTGGTTTCCATTAGCTGCGAGTATCAGTTGTGGTGTTGTCCGCCCGTGACAACCAATGCTCGCCATCCGTGTCGCTCAATTATATCACAGCGGACTCTCACAGTGAAATCTTCAAAAGGGGGCGGGGCACGAGTACATCTTTATTCTCCCTTCGTCCTGATGTGGACTCCCAAGCAGGTAGTATCCACGAATATCGCTGCGCTCTTTGTGGAGGGTTTATTGTTTGGTGTGTGCGATCCTGAGGCAGCTGAAAGCAAATCCCTGATTGACATTCACAAGGCGTCTTTGCTTTGTTCTTTTCCATTGTCGTCTCCATTGAGCTGGGACCCAGGCATAGTCGATTCTCGAATGGAAAGCGAATCCTCCAGATTTCCGGGCTAATGATGTTCCTTGCAATTATCGTTTGTTCCCTCCATTGTGTTGTGGAGGCTTAAACCGTTTTTGACAACAGCCTTCTCACAGCATCTGGCACTAAACCTTGCCCGCTTGTTCTCTGCAATTTCCACGACCCACAATTCATTCAATGATCTAGCGGCCAACCTTGCAGATTTTCGGAGCCGGCTGCAGTTAGCAAAAACCGGTGTCAATATGGGCCAGACCATCCTAGGTGACAGTGTCGTCGTGGGCATCTCTCTCGACAACGTACCGGAAACAGGAAGACTGAAGTATAACTCAACAGGTCTGGAGATGCTATGTGCTCCATCAAAGGAAGACTTGGGTACTCATTCCCGGAGTCCTTATCTTGATGCTAGATATCGGTCCGTCTATCCGCGTTGTTGAACCTAGAACAGAGTGTTAAGTGGCTTGGTTTGATAGCTATATTTATACTATCCAAAATGTCGGAAACTCTAACTGACCTGTGGACATGGGCCGTGACTTTCCTCGTTCTCACTGTTGTCCTTCATGCAAGCTACACAGGTGTTACTTTTTTCCTGGCACGTTCGATGTACAGCTCTCATTTATTACTTTCTCTCGTCAGGGGCTATCGTCTGGAAGATTTATCGGGCCATTCACGGGTTGGATACTACTCGGACGCTCACACCAGTGATTCGATCGGTTCTAGAGAGCGGTACAATCTATTCTCTGACCATCATTACGTTGCTCGTCTGCTCTGTGACAAACACAGTTGGTCAATTTGTGGTTATTGATGCAGTCCCCCCTCTTGTGGTGAGAGGTCCATTTCTTTAGTCATGCCTTCGATAACTGAGGATAATTCAAATTTTAGGGAATTGTTTTTTGTCTGATCATTCTGCGAATTCGCGTATCCATGAAGGACAGTGAAGCCAATCCCGGTGGAGTCTCGGGCAATTGGTCGATCCCTTGGCGGAGGAGTCAAAGAAACATGGCATCTGACGATGAGCTCTAGTAACCTGATCTTGAGCTCAGCAAGTTCCAAGAACTATCTGTCGAGTTAGCGACTCCACAGAAAGGAGTCCATTTCGTGTCCATTTCGTAGCTAGTGTAATTCAACCTTGCTTTCCCTGAGTATTCAGTAAGAAATAAATTGAAACTGAATTGCCCCACATCCAGAATCTTGCTAAAACGTGCAGTATATAACTTACACTTTCCTCACTAGGGGGATCGTGAATGATCTACGCCGCTAGAAATTTGCTCCACAAAGTCCCAACAATGGTCCCAAACTCTGATTAAACGCCCGAGGTCCCTGAAATTGAAGGTTCCCGAGAGAACTGGCAGGAGCTTTGCCTCGTTGTTTTTGGCCCCAGCTCCTTCAATAACACTGTGCAGTTGCCACGATTTCCCTTGAATGTCTGCAGCACTACACGATGATTATTATGGGCCTGTACCGTCATCTCCGAGTCCTACATTTTCTTTCGCTTTAGGAGCTGTTCTTATATCCATCAGCGTCATCATGTTCCTCGTGCTCCTCTGGTGGTTTTACAGAGCACGGAAACGCAGACTCCAAAGTTCTGCAACACATCGGGGGGCCATTCCGCCAGCTTCCCCTCCTTCCTCAACATTTCCCAACTTCCATCCACACATCCAAAACGTGTACAATCCGTATCATCCAAGTTACAGACAGACTCGTGGAGCCAGTCACAGTGCGCCATACTCGAAACGCCATCCGCAGAAGCCACCAGCTATCGCTGTTCTGCCGAATGCAACACAGAATTCCAGTCACAGGGCTGATGTTGCGCCGATGGGGCATTCTGATCTCTACTCATATCAGACTTTGCACCCATCGGACTTTCACTCATGTTGACTTCAGGTGCCATTTACATCGTCTCCCTTATCGTTGTCCTCGGCTAATCCTGATCACCCTGCGCTGCTGCAGTAGGTGGGACCCGCCCTGGTATATACATACCACTTTGGAGACCATAGATCGGCTGCATCCGAAACGGCAGCCGATCTTCGTTCCCACTAATTTGTGGGCCCACGACATTCTCGTCATCTCCGTTCGCCGTTCACACCACCGATCCCCTCGTCATTTCGCAACCGACTTCGCTACCTATATTCACTCCTCGCTTCGGGTCCCAGAACGCACCGCCGGTATTCTACAAATTTTATATTTAATTCTAATTCTCCGTATGTTTCGTACCCACACTATCCTTGCAGTCTGACACCATTTTTCTCCCTTCAACCGAATTCCATATCCTAAACACACCATAACTCGTAAATATCATACAACCAGATCTCTTTTTAGTACGTTTCACGTCGTTCCGATGCTCCGTACAATTGAAATTTGCTATCGTACGACGAGCACTAGGTTATTTAACACCCAGTGTTCGTGACACACATTTTCTGGCCTTCTCTCGTCTAAAGGTTCGTCCTCATCTCAACGTCTGGCCCCATCGTTACCCGTTTCTTCTCTCTCTCTCGATTTCCGTATACCTCTTCTCGTTATCTGGTCTCTGTGACTCCCTGGATTCTGGTTTCGGAGCCTCGCGACTGACGGCGGAAGCAGTCGCACTTACCATTTATCGTTGAACCGCCGCCTCGTCTCACCACAGGCTACAACATCATACGTGCGGAAGTGTTCAGTCACCGCCTTCCGAGTTCAGTGGTGCAAAAGGTCAATTGAACCATATAGGAAATAATTCAATAGGAGCAACGGAGCGGGAGAGAGTCGAGGAGTTGGCAGGATATCTGAAATTGCCAGCTTACGCTTCGTAATAGTCTGGTGGACTTGCGTATGACAGGTAATCTTAGACTATGTTCCTATGATCTATCGTACTATGGCCCCACAGCTGACCGTAGCCATGATATGTGCATCGATGATTATCGCACTAATCTGCCAAAGGACCTGTGCTGTCGGCGTCAAAGCAGCACGGCCTACGCAGGACTACGGCCTTTGTGAACGATCATTCATTAACACGCCCCTTCTCTTTGAAACATTGTACTTCTTTTCATTCGGATTATATGTAAACCAGTGTTAGAATGAAACGCGAGGGACATCAACCACTTGGTTCCCTGGATGTATTCAGGGGGGTTGGTGGGCGCAATGACCTCCTTGGGTTCAGTCGCACTGCAACGTTTGATTAATAACCACTCTGAGACCATTGATGATCAATATTCAATGATCGTACACGATCAATAGAATTCATAGTAACTTCTGAAATGAACGAAAGCATCCTCAGTCCACTTTCAGAGCAGCTACTCAGGCTGTCGAGAATGGTACTGCCAAGATACGTCCAGTTGAATTTCATGGCGTCAGAACACGGACTCGCCGAGTGAGAACGGTGCTATTGTTGGAAATGAAATTAATTAATTCCTCGAGGCAGCAATGAGTGAGCATAGCTTTAGTTTAGCCAGATGTAACCGGACACCCGACGTAATTGATGGCGGTCGTTGGATGCATTCATGTCTGCTGGTCGAGATCGTAAAACTAGGCGTGAGGGTCTAGGCAGGATGCAAAGGCAATAATATTGAGAGATCATAGTCGAAGTGCCTCAAGCACCGAGATTCTATCATGGAAAGGTTCCATTTTGCAGCCTCGAGGCATCACTCCACTAAATGAATCTCTTAGACACTTACGTAACGTCGTTGAAGCGACTTTCAGGAGGGCTCAAAGCATTAGATACAGCTCGCAAGACTTGCATAATGAACGTCGTTCTATGTCTTCAGACCACGTTCATCACAGCCTCTCTCAGGAGGTTCACTATGTCGACACAAGTCAGAACTCCACGACGTCAATTGACGCCCAAAGCCTCATTTCTACTTACGGCCATCGAACGGCCATGCATCTTCCATGGACTCTCTTTATATGAAAGCACATTCAAAAACCATAAAATCCCATCCTGAGTGACTTCGTACTCACCATCCACCATCTTCATCATTATCATGCATCTCCTCCCTCTCTTCTTCGTGTTCAGTCAACTAGCCTTGTTCGCACATTGCTTGCGGAATATCACTCTGGATGATAATGACTCACAGATCCAGTATACTGGTGTCTGGGGTCGATCCGTGCAAACCGATTTGGACTATGGAGGCTCTCACTTCTTGACGACGAACGCTTCATCACAAGCCCAGTTTCAATTTACCGGTGCGCGTCATCGTTCACCGATATTTTTAAACCATAGGACTAACCACCGTGAACAATTGCAATTGTAGGTGTTGCAGTGTACTTTATGTCGCCTCTATGGCCATATGCAGTGTCCACGGCCCTAACACTCGATTCTCGACCGACAGTCACAGTCGACCTAACCGATTACAACACACCCGACACAGGGGGTGGCCCAGAAACCGTTCAATCTACCATTGTCTGGAGTGCCGAAAATCTAGACAACACAACCCATACACTTCGGATATCTGTGGGAAGAGGGCAGACATTTGCCATCGTCGATGGAATCATGTGAGTGATGCTAGATTCCCAGGGTGATACCCCCGTCTAGATCTCAACCCCCACACAGATACACGGTCCTCGACCCCGGCGATTCATTGGCTAGCGGAGGATCATCCAATGATAATGGCCATCGCACCACCATCATCGTATTAGGAGTACTACTCGGAATTCTAACCCTAATCCTCCTCGCCCTTCTCCTCTGGATGTGCCTCAGAAAACGTGACTCCCCTCCCGAAAGAACCGCTGAAAGGGATTCGGGAAAATGGGATAATGGTAGTGAAGGAGGGGGTTCTGTCGCCAGTCCCCGATCGCCTCTCAGCCCTTCCATCGCCCCACGTACCCCGCCTCCACCAAGTCGACCCGACAGTCAGTATCAACCTGGAGAAACGGTCTGGTCGACATCATCTGTTGGAGGACCTGGTGTTCCGAATATGACAGGGGTTGGAGTGAGCGCTAGGAACTCGCGCGCTGCGAGTTACCATCCTGGTGATCCTATACATTCGACAAGTCACTATGGAGCATCTCAAGGAGATTTGGGGGATATGTATGTTCAAGGACCGTATACGAATCCTAACCACGACCCGAAATATCACAATATTTAATCCGCATAACAGATGTTCGGCTCTCAATCTTCTTCGCTTCATATTCAGCTGATGTCATTTGTATCTTTTGTTGTTGGGCATGTACTCATTTATGTGTAATGTATACTTATGCTCCATGTCATTGGCTTGGTAATATTTCAAGGAATTCGTTGAGTAGGTTGATGGGTGAATCGGCGGTGTATTATTATGAGTTTAAACACCAGTGGTGTTGGCATGGGAAGGAAAGGGGTCTAAGAATATCATACCGCATGGCCCGGGTGGTTACATAAATGGCGAAAACTGATGTCCCTCTGCTGACCATTCAACCCAATGATTATTTCTCCCACCACTTCTTACCATTAGCACACACTTGAGCATGTACCACCATGTCCTCTTTTTACTCATTGCCCACTACATCCTCCAGTCCACTGCCCAATCCAACATAACCGTCGACGACACCGACCCCAAGATCATCTACACAGGCCAATGGAATACCTCCGCTCCTTCACCACTCGATTTTGGACCCGCGCACCACCTCGCAGAAGGCGACGATGCTCTTGCCAATTTCACTTTCACAGGTGAGAGAGGCAACTCTTTATTCAAACGCTATCTCTCTATTCACGTTCTCTCCCCCGCCCCTCCCCCACCCGCGTAGGCGTCGCAGTTTACTTTATGTCTCCCCTCTGGCCCTATGACGTGTTCACGCAAATACAGTTAGACTCGCAACCCCCCGTCGAGCTGAACTTGTCAGATCCAAACATGAGAACTCCCGACGCGACTGGCCCAGAAACGGTGAAAAGCGCTGTAGTCTGGGGCTCGGGTCCACTATCCAACACCACCCATACCTTACTCATATCCAAGATTCGTCGACCGGATCGTCCTTACGCCATAGTCGATGGACTAATGTGAGTGACAATCAATAAGAATCTCCCTAGAGCTCTCATTCACTCACACCGATCCCATAGCTACACTACCTTAGTCCCTCCCACATCATCATCATCCATCCAATCCACCGCATCATCAACATCTCCCACTCGAGACATTGCTTCTCCCACGAGTGCCTCTAATACCTCTTCATCTTCAAAGCACACCCTTCCCATCGCACTCGGAACCGTCTTAGGGTCCCTAGGACTTATCGCCATCGCTGCGCTCCTCTGGTTCTTCTGCATGGGAAAGAAGCGCCCAAAGCCGTCGAAAGCATGGACCATAGCAGGCAATTCCACCGAAAAAGAATCCACACCCCCCGCCCCTCTATCACCTCCAACCCACCACCCCCCATATCCCTCTCACCAACCCATGTATCCCTCATCCTACAGCACCACTCCCAACCCCTCCTGGTCCGAATCAACACCACTAGCCACCAACGCATACACAACCACAACCACCACTCCAGCGCAAGATTTCAATCCTTACATCGGTTATATACCCCCTCCCATCCCCCCCCTCCAAAACCACCCATACGCCCAACAACAACCACACCAAACTTTCTCCTCACACTACGCACCAACGACATTATCAACCATCACAGAACGGTCTACTCCAGGCACTTTAGGTTCCTCACGAACACCACTAGCAGCATCTCCCGCCTCTTTCCCCTCGGCTGACTTGAGCTTCTACACACCACCTCAAGACCCAAGCCACACAGCTCGTTTATCTCAATCTTATACCGGTGATATCCCACTCCCAATGACTACTTCCGCAGCTGCTGCTACGTATCATCAACCACACCCACACATGTACCCAAGTGGGAGTTCTGGTCACCTAAGATCTGCAGGCTCATCAAGCAGTCTCCGTGGTGCTGCTGGTGCTGGTGCTGGTGCTGGTGTTGCTAGTGCTAGTGGCAGTGGTGGGAAATCGGGAAAAATAGGAAAGGAAAAGAATTCAATGGTAGCTGTCAATAGGACCCAAGACGAAGAAGATGGTTCGGGACCACCCGCTTATACCCCGAGATGAGGATGAGGGTGAGTTGGACTGCTATGATTTCTTCTCGTTTTCTTTTCTTTTTTTGTTTTTTTTTTTTGGCACATGTATTCTTCGTACGGGTTGTTTCTTTTACGTGTGCTTTTTTTTCGGGCCGGCGGCTCTGTCGCCGTAGTCGACGAAGTTATTTATATTTCCATTCTGGGTAAAAGAGGAGGGGCTGTGTGTTTAAAACTGTTACGAGAAGCAGACTAGCGCAATAACAGTGATGAAACATTTTTTTCGATCATTCGCCACCTGCGTAAACCATACCATCATGCTGTCGTAGTTTCCTCTATATATCTTTGTATACCAAGGTCGCGTACGCTTGTAAGGTATACGCAATGGTTCAAGCAAGTCTGTGACTCCTACCGCCTTCTTCATAGTGGTTCCAAAGGTCAACACGAGTGCGACGTCAACGCCCTTTAATGAGTGGTCGGTCAAATTTTACTAATTCCCGACACATAGGTTGTGTCGACATCATTGATATGACTACGAGAGTGCAGTCCAGAATACCTTCCCACAATATCATCAAGTTAATCCAAACCGACGGCATAAGGACGTTATTGGGTCGTCGCATCACAGGCAATAAAGAATAAAATGTAACTTAATCATTCAAAACACTTCTCCCAATCTCCTTCCCCATTCCCTCTCGCATAAGCTTGACTTTCGACAAACGCATGTAGCGGGCACAACCCATCCTCATCCACACCTTCACAAAACTCCAGATCCTGCACAGCATCATTCATCAATACCCTCACATAAACCGAACCTTCCACATCCTCTACCCTCTTCCTCTGTCTCGCCTTCCCACTCACACTCGGAACAGAACCCACTACCTCATCAGCCGCAAGACCACATTCCATCCGTTCCACCACCATCCTCCCAGAAAAGGGGACAATCCGGCTCACATACCACTCCCTCGAGCCGTCGGGTTTTGCTGGGTCAAGCATCCCTCCTTTCACAGTACGTTCCTCCTTGGAGTTCCCAAACAGTCCCATGGCACTTACAACTGCTACGATCAAGTTGTCGTGAGTGAAATCCACGTACATGCCTCGCCCAAGAGGAAAAGTATCCGGATTCGAATCCAGCGTCCAGTTGGTCTGGGTATAATCCCGAACGGGTTTATCAGTCAGCCGCGCGAGAAGCTCGTTAATGTATCCGACTCCTTGGACAGGACCCAGTGGTGAGCCATGTCTAAGAATCAATCAAGTCCGTCAGACGATGCTTGAGGTACAAGGAGTGGTGCTAACCTACCCTGTAAAGTAAAATTTATCCAGGTCGAGCGCGTACTCGAATCCTTCGAATTCTTCCTGACTAAACAGTCCACAGAATCGGCTATATTCCTCCTTTGCCGCGGTTTCAAGTGCACATAATGCGATAAGAGCCTGTGCATCCTCCGCGGTCAGATTCTCTGGCATACCTGTCAACGGGTCAGCAACACCGAAATCTAAAAAGACAGCGATTAACTTCGAGTAGCCCCGGTCAATCGATCCGCGATGGGTTGTGCATATATGCTCTGCCATTCTTGAACCTGGCCAATAGGATGTCCTACGTTTGGGCAACTTCCATCGTCAAGGGTATTATTATAACCATCCTAAGGCGATCGATCAAATGATTATGGGAACTAGGCAAGGGCCGGCCATATTTACCTTCTCTGGGATCACAAGGTCAAGTGACGGTTGTACAATGCCACCACTACCAGCGGAAAAACCTAATAGCGATTTGCCAAATAGGTCAGAATGTGTGTATGGTGATCAGATCATATCTGAATCACCGTCGATCCATTTCAATGCACTTTGGATAACACGGTCACTGCCAGAGGCTCTGACAAAAGGGAGATTGCTTTTATCAGCAAGAGTCGAATACCGCACGAACGACTTGCGACCGGATTCGGACGTTCTAAAGAGATTATCAGTATTGGAATAATTGCAGCTACCATATCAGTTAATGGAGACTGGACGAGCACCACCGCCGTATGAGTCCAGCCGTGGAAGGAAAGGGAAAAGGGAAAAAGGAAACGCACTGGTATGCCCCAAATGGAAGCAAGTCATCTATGCCCAAGTCATATTGATAATCAGCGATGAACTGAAAGTTTTCATCGGTGTAGGACTCCGCTGCCTGCAATCGGAGGAGAGCTTGCGCAATGTGTATCGACTGTCCAAATGTAGGATAGCGTGCACCATGTCGTTGCAGCTAGAACGCAATTTAGTGTAGCTCTCGTACACTGAGGTGGGGGGGGGGGGGGGCTGCGTACGATGTTGACTTGGGACAGCCGACAATCGTTTGGTGGCGGCTGGTACTCCTCAACCGAGTAATATGGAGAATATGCTGCCCATAGCTTCTGTGTTGTGAATGGTGCAAAGGAAGCTCCAGAGTCGTAGTTATCTGAATCTGCAGGCCTCGCATATAATATAGGTGGGTCTTCGCCATGGGAGTTGCGGCAAAGAGCGATTAGATAACCGGTTAAGAGAAGGGTGAGCACTGCTGACGGCAACAGAAGCTGGTTGAGGTGTCGTCGTGTTGTCTTCAACGAGGGCGCATATATGGGAGGAAATGGGTTGTCGGAGCCATGGTTATGCGGAGCGGTGTAGGACTCGAACTCCAAGGGCCGTTTCTCGGAATATGCCTCATAATCCGGCTGGCTCCGCTGAATGGGTAACAACGGGGAATGCTCAGTAGTCCCTCGCATGTGGACCGTGGTAGAACAAGGAAGAGGATCTATGTGTTCCCGTTTTTGAGACGCGGGATAAATAAAAACAGGAAATGGAAAACTGCATACAGCGATCGCGTGGGTCAAGAGTCCCAAGACCCTACTGGGACAGGAATAGATGGGAAATAGGATACTTGGTCGAAGGGAGAAGAAGGAAAAGCAAAACGCAAGCTGAGTGTATATCTTGTAGGTCTTGTAGCGTCATCGGAGCAAGGGTGATTGGCGTGTGGATAACATTTGGCGAAAAAGAGACCGGGAGCGCACGTTGGAACGTGATGGTATACAATCCGGCATCTGCTCTGATTGGTTCAAGACACGTTCCTCTGCATCTTCAGGGGAGTGAACGATGTTTTGTGTTCTGACCAGCTATGACGACACATGGGCTGGAGTAACTAGTGGGACAAAGCTCAGGTGGCTAGGCTTTTTCCTGATCCGAAAAGAGTTCGCACGGCCACCCCCCGCCCAGTATGCCCATGTCGGTCCGTTCCCTGCCCCTCAATCCGTTTGGCCTATCTCCATCGTACAAACTACACTCTGTTTTTGGCTGCCCTGGATAACGAAGCAAAGTGCTTATGGGATACCAGTCAGCCCTGATCAGGGGACGAACACACGTGCATGAGTTTTAGGGGGTTCCCCTAGTTTGCCTCCTAATACATCATCCAACGTGCATCAACACCCAGTAGGGACTGGTGACAACGCCGGGCTCTAGTTTTGTTTGGCCAATGAATTACCGAGACAACGAGACAATCTCACGGTGACTTGGCGCTCTGTTAAACCGTCAATGACTCACTCAGTCATGCTCGTGATGCACTGTTGCTCGCTGCTCACTACAGCTTGGACCAGAGGGGTCGGGGTCTTTGTTAAATCCTGAAAGCATATAGCATCGTCGCTTTCTTCGCTCACCCTTACTACGTGCTTTGTTCGCATATTCCCTCTCTCCGGAAAGCCGAGTATCGTACCGATATCCGGTAATACGGTCCCGTGACGACTTCTAGATACGCGTCTTATACCCTGAATGACGCTCCCTCTCTCCCCTGGGACTAATGCTTGGACCCTTACAGTCTTTTCCGCCCTCGGGACATGGTTACTGGTCCGCACAAAGTCTGTATCATTTGGTCGCGTTCTCCAGAGTTAATATTACATTGGTTCTTGTTTTTTTACAGATTTGACAGTCATGGAACAACGGTAGCTGGCGGTAGCCCTCAGAAGACCCCTATATTACTGTACAGCATAGAGCACAGTATAAATTTCGGGCTCGGACCTTGTTATAGCTCAACTCCAGCCACCACCATGTCGTCTTTGTTTCAATGGTTTGGTGGTGCCTACCCAGCTGCTCTCATGCTCATCTCAGCTCTTGGTAAATGGAGACGACGACCGATCCGGCCCAGGTATCACCGGTGTAGCTCAAACACATTCCGATTGTGGGGCCTTCGAGACTCCTCGCTTACCCCATAGCGTCATTGGTAGCACTCTCGCGGGTCCATTGCATGATCCAGAAAGGGTATGAAAAGGTACAGGCCTACCATTTGGTAGTACATAGGAAAGAGAATAGTATCTCATCTTCACGATTCCAAGATATTTCTCATGGATCATACTTGTCAACGGGCCTGAATATCTGGAGGACACACGGAAAGCTAGTGATGATCAGCTATCTTTTCCCGACGCTGTAAACGAGGCAAATCTTCTGGCAACTGAATTCAATATCATGCAAGGAGACTGACGAAGTAATCAGCTGCACAATTTCACTATACAGTAGGTCCGAAACTGAAAATACATCCTTACCATAACAGTGCCGTTCGTGGCCCCAGGACTCGAAACATTGCCTCCCGTTTCCCGACCTGATTGACGAAATGGGTCAAGCTCTCGGAGACCTCTTGCAGGAAGCTAACAGAGGCAAGAGCCACGTTCCAACCCAATTCAATACTTCTATAAGGCGATTCAGATAGGGTGCACATTCCCTACTACCTATCCGCCGTCCATCCAGAAGTGTTGGCAATGCGCATTGCGAGTTGACACTATACGTCCAGAAGCTCACCGAGATCGCGACACCTTGAGATACAATCGTCTAACAGGGTAGCCAAGCCTTGTGTGGACTGCACGAAACAGCCGTAGTTGAGAAGTCCTGACACTCTGACCCGTTCAAAGGTGAACACTGCTTCCCTTTACCTTTCGTCTGTCCGCTGCTGAAGAAAGCAGTGAAACTCAGCCGAAGAGCTTCGTATGAAGAGAAAGGCTCCCCATGTGGTGGACCTACCCAGCTACATAGAACAGTGTAATACAACCTTCATCAAGGTGTTCATCTACACCCAAGATTTGAGGCAAATATAGAGTTTTCCGGGCATAAAATGTGTCAAACCGGAGGAAAAGATTCTGTCCGGGTAGCCGTACCGTGGCTGGGTGGCTGGGATGCGGTATATGAGGCACAAAACACAAAATTTCACACTGTGACTCTCAGTTGATCGTCATTGCAGGCTCATGCCACCGAGCTGAGCCCTCATCAAGCAAGAAACGTCGGAAGGTGATCGCATCAGCCGAGGCGATGGATGATGGTTTGGAGTAGTGGTAGATACCGCAGTTCAACCATGTGACTAGCAAGCAAGTAGGACATGGGCGTCAAAATAAACTAGTACCACCAGTAGTTCAAGTTACCAGGGAGTTTACGGTATCTTTCCCAGGTGTCAGGAGGGCTTTGTTTCAAAGAGGACAAATCTGAATCTTGGGATCGAATCATCGGTTCCGTCCCCGTTTATCGTCTTGAGGACTGTAGCTCAGGCATTCTCCAGCAACCACGTTGGAAACAAGCATCTGATTATGTAATCACTTAGCACTCCTCCCCTTTACGCCACCATGCGGTTCCAACCCACATGCGCCGAGACCAACGACTGCAGGTATGCAGATAGCAACATAGCAAGAGTGACACAAGTCAAGGTATCTTTGTGAATTGAGAGAACCAGATTCTGAACTCTTCTCATAGCCTAATTGAACAATTGAAGTTTTCGTCGCGACGCGTATCTCCCACTTTTCTGAGACACAGAATATCCACGCCGACAAAAATGGCACGTTTCTCAAATGGTATATTCGACCGAGGGCGATACAACGTGCTCACACGACTTAGAGTTGGAATATTTAAGGGACTGGGTCCTAATTCAGGGGGATACACTTGGATTCTCCTGATGGTCATTCTTTCCTCCTTCGCCGCCTTCCTGGTCTTCAGCCATGCTACAGCCACTGTTGGTAGCAACAAACATTTGGTGCAGCCGCTTTCAATATCGGAGGAAGCCCTGAATGGTGTTTCCTTCGCACCTGTCTCAACTTTTGAGGGCTGGGGCCAATATTCCCCTGAATACCCCGTCACAAAATATCGCCAGCCTCCCGGAAAATGTGACATCACACAGGTGAGTTGTCGGAATATCTTTTTCTTCTTTCGTTAATCCTCTCTCTCAAGGTCAACATTGTAAGTCCTCAAAGTATTTTGGGGTCACCTGACGCAGTAGTCATGGCATCTTTTCTCAGTTGAAACGCCATGGTGCTCGCTTTCCTACCAGTAGCGCCTCCAAGAGGATATTATCCGCCCTGAACAAGTTGAAATCCGCAACGTCTTATACTGACCCCAGCTTGCAATTCCTGAAGAACCATACCTACGATCTCAACACTGATGTCCTAGTTCCTCTTGGTGCTTTACAGTAAGCTTTGGTCTCACGGATATAGTGGCACTGTGACATAACCATGCACTCCTTTCCTTCTGATAGGTCTTATATCGCTGGCCAATCAACATTCACTCGTTATCGCCACATTGTCAACGACAAGAATATTCCATTTGTCCGTGCGTCGGATAGTGAGCGAGTTGTGGACAGTGCTACCAACTGGACTGCTGGTAAACATCAAGCAACGTTCCCGATGTCCGTCCTAACAGCATCCAAGGCTTCTCCTTCGCCAGCCAACACACTCTCAACCCGGTGCTCTCAGTCGTAATGTCCGAGGACGTGAGCGAATCATACATTCCCAGTTTGCGTCATACGTGGTTCACATACGACTCGTGTAGCCCACTGCCAACAACACCCTTGATGATTCGGGTTGCCCACTTGCTGGCGACTCTGACGAGTTTTTCGACGCTTGGGTCAATAAATACGCCACTCCGATCGCCGACAGACTCAACTCGCAAGCTCTGGGAATGACAGCCAACCTCACTCCAACCGATATCGATAATTTGATCTCTTTATGCCCCTTTGAGAGTGTCGCGAAACAGAAATTGAGCCAGTTTTGCAGCATCTTTGAGCCACGGGACTTTACCAATTTTGAATGGGCTAGAAATGTTGACAAGTACTACGGCACTGGGTACGTCGTATATCCGACGATTCTCACGTTTTTGAGTCAATCGATCTGAGACGACGTATCATGTCGGTTTACGTAGATATGGTCAACGCGTTGGTGGTCGCGTGCAAGGTGTCGGGTACGTCAACGAGCTGATTGCCAGGCTCACCAACTCGCCCGTCCGAGACAATACGCAAACCAACAAAACACTAACCTCGAACCCGGCCACATTTCCACTGAACCGCTCGATCTACGCCGATTTCTCACACGACAACCAGATGATCGCGATCTATGCCGCTATGGGGTTGTTAAATGAGCAACATGAGGTCCTGTCCACCACCCAGATCAATCCGAAAACCGAATGGGATACGTCGGACATTGTTCCTTTCTCTTCGGAGATGGTTGTTGAGAGGTTAACTTGCAAAAAGAAGGAGTACGTGAGGGTGTTGATTAACAATAAGGTGCAGCCGTTGAACTTTTGTGGTGCTGATGGAAATGGGTTATGTGAACTTGACAAGTTTGTCGAGAGCCAGAGGTATGCTAGGAATGATGGTGAGGGCGACTTTGAGAAGTGCTTCGTACCTTGAGTGTTAGGGCACGCCGTAGTATAATGCACCCACTTAATCACAGTTCCCATAATTGCTACATACACAAATTCACTGTTATCGTTCCACTGGGCAATCTAGAATATCGGTCCATGTTCGCGCTGTCTGTCGGGTTCTCATATGGAGGTCTCGAACCAAGGTAACCAGTCAACTGTCGTCCAAGAACTGATGAGACTGTACGTACGTCGATCGTTGCATGGCATGCCTCCTTATGGGGCATTGTCGATCTTAAAGGTGGTTCGCCATTATGATGGATCGCCAATTCATTCTTGCTGTCGGTCAGGCACTGAATATATATATAACTACACGTTAAAATGTTTGATTGATCATCAAATGGATGAGCAACGAGTCGCTCAAGGATGCGTTAAATATAACCCCTCTACCGGTGGTAGACCAATGCCTTTAGTTCTCAAACTCGATATGGGACGGTAGTATCTATTCATCCGCGTCCTAAGATGAAAGTTCGGCTTGTATCATCCAAAGAAGATTGATCACCCACCCCGCTGGATCCCGGCCCCCCTGTCCAGTGGATGAATCAGCCGAAAACCAACCGAGGTGCTTATGGTTTGCCCCCAACACTGGACTTATCGGGCCGCTCCGTGATCGAGTGTGGTCATGAGAACTAAACGACATGCATCATTCAATTGAAAAATCACATCTTTGGGAACCTTCGCGATGTAAATATAGATTTCGTAGGTGAGGGTGGTTGCGAGCTCGAAGCTTGGCGAGAAACGAAACGTGTTGCTCCGATACCATCATCTTCTATGGAGAAATAGTTTACTCGGAGCTCGATCAGGCGGGAGGTTCTTGTAAAAAAAAAAAAGAGCAGGGTTTTGCGTAAAGCTGCCGTTGACGGAAGTTGAAGGATTGGAACAGGGCCGTGAGTGTTCTCATTCCCTTACTTTAATATTCAGCCAGCTCGAAGAAGAATTTCACCTTTCCGAATTAACCACCTCATGCTCATACTTCTGAGCTAATACAGAAGACTAATAACAAGCTATATCATTACAAAACTCGTGAATATACAGTACAACACATCACATCATTCCTCTTCCTAACCCCTACGTCTCAATCCTTGTGAGGCTCTACTGTTCGCTCTGTCCTAGTTCCCTCAGCCACAGGTGGACTCTCATCCCGTCAGATTCATGGACGGGTGACGGCTTTATCGTCACTGATCTGCTTCAATCGACATATCGTGTGAAACCAATGACCATCTCCGCGGGGTGTTCTGGAGGGGTGCGATCGAGGTTCCGTGAAATTTCCATCACCAGTCTCACTTTTCCATCTCGAAGAGCCATTACAATACAAGAGTGCGGAAGAAAGAGGAGAGCCTATAGCACCCATCACCCCCATCCTTACAAACTAAACCGAACAACAAACACCCAAAAACCGTATCAAAAGCCCACTCACACGACTCTTTCGTACTCCCTGACTAATGCGTTTCCACCCTTGAGAACAGCATGACCCCATTGCACGTTCTACACTCTTCATAAACATCCACGGTTCGAATTATATTTGTCATCCAACTCCCTCAACGACCCTCTAAAAGAAGGACGTGAGATTGACTGCGGGGAAGCCCGATTTTAAATTGAACGTCGACCGTGGGTGTCATTGGAGGACAGTTGGTGAGAGTATGAGGTACTGATTTGTTCATGCTTTGTTCGTGATTTCTTTTCTTCTGGAATCCATAGAACGGAGTACGGTTCCCGTGCTAAAAGATTTTTGATCTTTTTGTTGATGGTGTGTGTGATTTGTTCCGAGCATTGGTAAGGGTTTTTGGGTGAGATAGTTGACGTTGGTGGTAACTAGTGAGTAACTATGTTCGAAAAGGGGAGTAGTATTGTATTTCGCGTGGGATTCGAGGGAGGATTGTTCAGTGGCGCTTGGGAGAGTTGCACCGAGAATGAGAGCGTGTGGTCATGGGAAGGGACGGAAGGAAGAGGGCATTCCGTTGCAATACCCATTTTTGTGTCTAGTCTTTCGTCGTGTCATAGTCACGTTCACTCGTGAGCGTGGAATCGAAGAAGCGGGTCGAGGGAGTGAAAATATACACGTATAAAAACGGCCTTGAAGGGTATGAGAGTTACCAGGTGCCCCTCCCCTTCGACTTCTCTTCACTTCTTGAATCCCTTAAGCAGTCTTCCAAACGAGCCCCTCGGAAAATGTCAGCAAACAACAAGGATCTCGAAAAGGGCCAGGGCGGCCAAAATATGGAGTATGGTGCGGATCACCGGCAGCAACCACCAAGACACAGCAGAAGGTTGGCCAACCCGGCACCCGTGTAAGTATTCCCGTTTTTCTAGAGTGTTGGACGATTGTCTGAGAACTGCAACTTTAGTGGACTCTTCTCTTTCGCAGCAACGACCTTTTTGTTGTCGTTGTTTATTGTTAAGACACGAGGTATCACAGTGCCGAACATGATCGTCGGTATGGCAGTTTTTGCTGGAGGTCTCGTTCAGCTCTTGGCTGGTATGTGGGAGATTGCAAACGGAAATACCTTTGGAGCTACTGGTAAGGGAGGGCGTGTTGGTGCTTGGTTTCGGCTAATATTCATGTGATCATTCCAGCCTTTTCTTCCTATGGAGCTTTCTGGATGTCCTATGCCACGATTCAAATCCCCGGATCGGGTGTGATCGACTCATTTAACGGTAACATGGACGAGTTCAACCAGGCATTCGGGTTATACTTGATTGTGTGGTTCATGATCAGCGTCCTGTTCATGTGAGTGCTTCGGATAAACCAATCTAGGGGCATTCGATGACGTCAATCCATAGCCCACCCGTGCTCAAGAAGAATATTGCCTTTGTGGTTTTGTTGTCTTCTCTCTCGATTGCATTGTTATTGCTGTCGATTGGATCATGGAATGGGATGGCTTCGTGAGTGCTCTCTGAATGCTCGGAAAGAATAGAAGCTGATACTAGGGTCTGAAGTGTCAATAGGGCCGGCGGCGCTTGGGGATGCATTACCGGATTAATTGCGTTCTACATTGGCGTTAGTACGATGATGTCTGCTGAGAAATCGGCACTATTCCACCTCCCGTTGGGGGTGTTGTCGGATTAAAGCGGGATCAGCTTATGATATTAACTATTCGTATACGAATTAAATGATACCGTTTGTGTAAGGTGTGTCGAGTAGATAGGGCGGGTTGCGGACAAAGGAGCGCCTTAGAACAAGGGTGGCGAGAATTTACACACGGTGCGAACTTTAAGCGAACTCTAGTGCCGTAGAGCGAGGATTTCCCATAAAACGGGGCAGATACACAGGGTGGGAAAGTCCTCCTCTAGTCTAGAGGTATCTCGAGGAGTTATACTAGTGGTAGAACTGGTATGTTGAAAGTGTGGAAGCTAAGTGATGACGGGAACAGGGTTGATGGAAAAGGAGATGAGAGGCACGTGAATCCGAAACCTGAGTGGGCTGATAACTCTGCTCACTGTCATCATCATCTTCCACCTCTCCCACAATACCTCCCTTCATACCTCCATACAGTCCCTTCTTCCGGTCACTCAGCCTCTTGGGTAATCCCATTACTAAACGGAATAATCGTCTCTTTCTCACTTTCCTCCAACTCTCACCTTCCCTTCATTGTATTGCACCACCCCAACGGCCGCGAGGAGCGGCTCCCTGTTTCCCATGCCTGAATACGTTTACGCTTTGCATGACTTTGTGCCTGAAAACGACGACGAAGTCCCTTTTTGTGCAGGGGAGCGCATTGAGGTCGTAGAGAAGGACGACCTATACGGAGATGGATGGTGGCAGGTAAGTCCGCATCACGTTGGTTTTCGCTGCGGCCTTTGGAGCCGCTTTTTTCATTCCTTTTGGGTGGTGGCGGACTGGTATAGCTCTCGCATGCAAGAGCCCATGTTTTTCTACTTTTCATTTTTTACCGGTAACCTATTTTCACCACTCATATTTCCTTCTACTTAGGGCCGTAATCTGGCGGGCAAAGTCGGCCTGTTTCCCGTGAGCTACACAACCCCTGCTGCCCCTACCACTGTCCCCTCCACCACCTCTCCCGAAAATGATACCGGTTCTACTCCCAATACAACTACCGACCTCGGGCAAAAAGCCGCACTTAATGTACTACCTGAAGAATCAGAGTCCGGCACCCCTCGACCAGATGCCGATCCCCACATTATCGCCCCAATCCCTAAAGCAGCCCCTCCCCAGTTCCTGAACGGCAACCATGATTTCGAGGGATCCCGACCCTCTGGCGACGGGGTTATGAAAGCCGCTCTGGCTGATGTTCAGGAAGCTATCGAGCAGCTAGGACGCAAACACGGCGATAACGACGGTGGTCGTAGTTTCAGCTTCGTCAGCACTCGGGACGACAGAGATACCGATACCGACATTGACCTCAGTGACCTCGATGCAACTGATCAGGGTGGTGATGATGTGGAGGGGTGGCATAGAGGTGCGAGGATGAAGTTGGCGGAAAAGGCGAGGCGGGCTGTAGAGGAGGCGGAGAAGTTGGAAGCTATGATGGGTGGTTTGAATGCCAATTCTGACCACCGTGTAGTTGCTCCGCCAATTGAGGTGGAGTTGAGCGACGAAAGCGAGGATGAATTGGAACGTGATGAAGGGTTTACCAGTCGAAGTACCGCTATTCAGGGTATTCCGGAGGAGGATGAGGATGTCGAAACTGATGCAGAGGTCCCTTCAACCCGAGAAAAGGGTGCTGCTGTTACGGCCACACCAGCAGCACCCATTACTCCTCCCTCAAATGAGGATACAGCAGCCTCGCTTACTCTACCCGAAGAGGATGAAACGCAAGCGGAAACTGCTACGGCAACTCGTTCATCCTTCCAAATCTCTCATTCACCAGCCATTCCTGCTGCGGATTCATCATCCACTCAACCCTCCGAGCCACGTCCTAGCACAAACCGCTCCCCCTCCTCAACTTCGCTTCCAGCAGATGTCCAAACTAACTCGGATAACAACGTCAATGTCAAGACGGAGAGTCCCGTGCTCGACTCTATACCTGTCCCTGAGCACACGCGCTCTAGTACCCCATTGCGCGAGGCGACGACACCTTCAAGACCTCTTTCTCCTCCCTCCAATTCTCCACACAGACCTATGTCTCCCCCAGTTCCAAAGTCAAAACATACCAGTGTTGCATCGGCGAGCTCGCTTAGAGGTTCTGCACTGGCCACGATCCCTGCAGCATCACCCGAGCCCACCTCAGGTTTGCCACCTGCCCCTGGTGCCCCTTCTCCACCTGTTCAGCAGGCGAATTCAATCGCGACTGGTAGTACTATCAGGAATACTGCTTCACCTCCGCCTATCACGACCTCGCCAGCACCTGCTATGCCTCCTCCCCCCGTATCTTTACCAGCGGCGACGGCTGAAGAGAACAAGAAGAAACCGCATCCTTCAGAGTGGACGCTCGAGGATGTCGTAGATTGGTTAAAGAGTAAAGGATTCGATCAAGACGTCTGTGACAAATTCATCGGTGCGTCATTCACCCCCTGCCGAGTTACTGCAAACGACTAACTTACAGGATTTACAGAACAAGAAATCACGGGTGACGTCCTTCTCGAACTTGATGTCAATCTCCTCAAAACCGAAATTGGAATTATGGCATTTGGGAAACGTGTTCGGATTTCTAATGCTATAGCTGAATTGCGCCGTCCGCCGTCTTTGACGTATTCGGATCATCCTGGTTCGTCGACGATGGAGCCGTCGCCTATGGCCATGCATACGCCGATTAGCCCACAATCGCAAATCCACTCAAGGACGCAGAGTCAGAGTCAGAGTCATCATTCGTTCCCTGGTACTGGGACTGGGACTGGGACTGGGCATACGTATTCGCAGAGCTTGCAGAGTTCGCTTGGAAGTCCACTTGGGTTTACTGGGATGAATGGATTTAGCCATAGCTATGCGAATGGTTCTGTAGTTGGTGCGAACGGGCAGGTGGTTGTGAATAATGGGGTTGTGCAGCCTGGTGTTGTGGGTGGTGGTTTTGCTGGGGGCCCGATAGTAGAGAGCCCATCCACCCAGAGTGAGTATGTGAATGTTACTAGAGCTGATGCAGAGGGGGGAGAGTCGAGGGGATTAGGAATTTCGGGTGAGAATGGACTACTGGTGCGTTTGTCTTCTATTTCTTGTTCAGTTCTTTTCTTGATGGCTTCTTTTGTGGTGTAGAAACCTCGTCCTGCACAACTGTCGTTGTCGCCATCGGATGGAGCACTGAAGGCTTCTGCGACTGTTGATGCTATACAGCCCAAACTTGTCGAAGAAGAAAAGGAAGATCGTGGACATATGAGTGATGGAGAGATTGTCCCTGCTCCTAGGATGCGCAGGCGGCTGTTTGGCAGGTCACATGATTCTGCTAGTTCGTCGCTTCGTCATTCCAAGGATATGTCGCCTCTGGGATCGCCACTACCAGAGAAGGACAAGGACAAGGAAAAAGAGAGGGAGAGGGAGGGTAGCGTGTCTAGTAAGCATGGAAAGAGTAAGAGGAGTATAGATGGAGGTAAGGGAGGTGAAAGGTTGAGTATATTTGGTGGAACGTTTGGTGGGTCATTGACCAAGGGAAGAAAGCCTCCTCCAAGGTACGTCTCTGGCTTCACACTAGTTCTGTGATGGTATGCTCATGCATGCTTGCTAGTGCAAGCCCTGATGACACGCCGTCCGAGAAATCGTCCACGTTGTTCGGTCTCCCTCGTCTCCATTCCAGTAGTATCCGCAAGTCGTCTTCTACACATCGTCCATCTACACCTACGGGTTCTCCACGAGTATTCGGAGAAAACCAAGACTTGTCGCCGAAGCAAGACAAGATGAGGACGATGAAAGAGCGAGATGTTAGAGATTCTGTGTTGCGGAAGCGCACTATCTCTAGCCCCTCTAGTAATGGCAATGGTGCGTCGCCTACGGATACTGGTGGTTTGTCGGCTGCTTCGCCTTCTGGTCTTGTAAAACCTGGGCGAAGCATTATTGAGCAAATTGGAGAGCCGGATCATGTTGGGTGGATGAGGAAGAAGAGTGATAGATATAATTCGTGGAGGAATCGGTACTTTGTGCTCAAGGGCCCGCATATGTATTGCCTGAAGAGTGATAGCAAGGCGGTGAGTCATGTATGTGCTTGACCAAACGTCAGGTTTTGACTGGAAGGTATAGGAGACGAAGATCAAAGGGTACATCCATATCATCGGATACAAGGTTTCGGTGGACGAGAACCTGGATCCTGGTCGATATGGGTTCCGGATCGATCATGATCAAGACAGGACGCATTTCTTCAGTTCAGATGAGAAGGCGGTTGTTAGAGATTGGATGAAGGCGATCATGAAGGCAACGATTGATCGGGACTATACGAGTACGTGGCTTTAATTTTTTTTTCATCCCATTGACAATCCTCATACTCCTTCATCAGAACCTGTCGTGTCCTCCTGTAATATACCCACGATACCTCTCACAGTTGCACAGGCCATGAATCCCGCACCACGTCCACCCTCTCCAACGGCCCGCGCTGCAACTCAAAAAGCACTCCGTCGTGAAAATCCCAATCAACTCTCTACCCGTGACGCACAAATTCTTATGGGGCTCTCCTCGGGGGCCGCAGATGGCAAGGATAGCCGCGCTCGTCCGGTTTCGTTTTTTACTAATCAGGATGTTGGTTCAGGTTCCACGAATACGAATGGTGGTAGCGATCTCGATCGGAAGGAATCGACTGGTGCGGGGGCGGGGGCGGGGGCGGGGGCGGGGGCGGGTGTTGCTGCCAAGTTGGGTGCGTTGAGCTCAAATCCCGGGCCAGCACCTCCGAGACCATCGAGGGAGATGAGGAGAACCGGGTCCATGCGATCTTCCACGCTTCTTGGGAGCGGTGAAGAATCCCTTATCGAATGGGCCAACTCGCATCTCCCGCCCCACCTCCAAATTACTGACCCGACAGGTCCACTATGTTCTGGCCTGGGCCTCCTGAGACTCGCGGAATCGATCAAGGGCAAGCCCTCTTCACCGCCCGTACCGGATTCGGCATTCCCAGTGGACGCGAATGATGACAAGCTAGATGGGTTGTTTAGGCTATTTGACTTTTTGTTGGACAATGATGTGAAGATGGGGAGTGTGAGTATTAATGATGTGAGGCAGGGGAAGAGGGATAAGGTTTTGCAGTTGTTGAAGGCGCTTAAGGGTTGGGAGGATAAGAGGCGTGCGATTGCGCAGAGTATTGGGAAGGGTGCTGTTCAGGCTGGTGGGTTCGTTGCGTTCTAGATTTTGGAATGTGCTTGGTGGTTGCTAGAATGGATGTAGACGTCGGGTGGACGTTTAGTCATACTTATTTTTTTTTTCCCTCTTTTGCTTCTATGGTCTTCTCTTGTTGTTCCTACCCCGCTGACACTACCTCTTTTCCCCTAACTCTCCCCTAACGACGCGCCTTGACGTTCCTTGTTTGGCTTTTCTTCTTTATGTCATATTTTGTCATTCCTTCTGTCTGTTTTTCTATATCTCTTTTTTTCCTGTTTTCATGATTCCCTCTTCATCCACCCTTTTCGGTTCTGGATGTAAATATTCCCTATTTGCTCGCCGCATTATGACAATTGGTGAATTTCAAATACATACGTTCGATATACATAACTGTTTGATATTCGACATGTGTTTATAACTAACCTATTGTTCCCTGGGCTCCGACACTTTATCGAATGAACTATGTAAGCTCTCGTGGTGCGTGGGGATGCTGCTCCGTTTCTCGTTTGATGCTGCTACCGTCTCGTCATCGCGTTCACTTTCCAGCGTGGCAGTAGCCTTGGTCATTTCGTCTGTGGAGATGTTGGGCACGGGTCCATGGAAGCATTTATGTGCTGAGAGAATCCAGGAGAGGGAAGAAAGGATGAATACAGCCAGAACAATCACGACTGCGTAATCTAGTCTCAGACCATTAGTATTTACGATGGATTTTCTGGAAAAAGATACGTACTCATGTCTTCCGACCCCTTGATATGCGGGTTCAGCGGGAATAGAAGGACGACACTGACAAAGAGCGCCCAGAGGACTGCAACAGCTCCGATAGGTCGGGACCACCGCCCGAGGTTGAACGGACCAGGCTTGAACGTCTTATGGCCGTAGGTGATACGTAGAAAAATCGGAATAGCATAGGACGTGTATAAGCCTACGACTGTTGCCCTTTAGCAATCCGAGGATGAGTCCCAAGTCGAAATAAGGCAGGAGTGAGTGCGCACCCAGCGAGAGAGGAGAGTGCTGTATTACTCCAGACGAGGACACCGATGATGGCTGAGATAACCATGACGAGCCAGACGGCATATACGGGTGTCTTTGTACGAGGGTGGATTTGTTTCCACCACCGTGAGCCGGGGAGACCGCCATCTCTCGCGAGAGCGAACGTGACCCGGGAGGCGTCAACACCTTGTGTCACTCCATTCACCCACTAGACATAGAACAAAAAATCATAAGTGAGGCTGGTGATGGATTGAGGAACGGAGCTCGACGTACCTGGACAGCGATACATAAACTCCAAACAGCTAACATCCCCTTCTTCCCAAAGGTGTCCAAATAAACTTGACCCATGGGCATACTCAAGTCAGTGTTCACTATACGTGTAACATTGGACGTGGCAAAAGAGGCGCCAATGAGCAGGAAGAGGCCAAGTATTTCGGTACCCAACACGCCAGTGATCATTGCAAGAGGAGCAGCGCGTGAGGCAGAAGAAACTTCTTCGGAGATGTGGGCTGCTGCGTCATCTATGAGAGATTATAAGAAGGGTGAGGGTGCGAGGGAAGGAGAGAGGGCATACAGCCTGCAAGGACCCACATTGCGGCCGTGAAGGACATAATGAACGCCCACCCATCTTTAGATTGATGTGAGGGCAATCAAGTAGAGAGAAGTGGACAAGGCATACTGTTATCCCAGCCCGTATGGTTCTCCAGCAGTGTGAAGGCGTCTTTTGCTGGGGTTCTGTTGGAACCTGGTACGACTATGAGAGCGATAGCAGTCGAAATCGTTGTTGCAACTACAGCGCAACAGTTACCAAACGTTCTAAAGAGAGGGAGGACAAACCATTGATAAGCCCAGTGAATAGAGAGATCCTAGCTAAGAATTTCGAGTTTGACGGGCACACTAAAGAATTGGAGAGAAGGAGGGCAAGGAGGATACCGAATGTTGGTGCGGGTCCGAGATTAACATTTCCATCTGAACCGACAGCTATGCCTGTCGTTATCATCTGCGCACTATGATCATACACACGTTAGGACATTATGCAAGAGGAAAGGATGGAGTAAGGCTGAAGAGGTGTTCGTACTTGACGAATTCAATTGAGCACACGAGCAATATCTGCCCCGTTACGTTTGCCCAACCTGTTATCCAGCTAATAAGAGGTGCATATTTGGGAGGTGCGAGTTTGGCAGAGAAGTATTAAAGGCCGGCGCTGGTTCTAAGCCAACATGAAACGAGATCGGCATTTAGTTGTTAGTTGGCTATGAGTTAGAAACGGGCGTACGGCATCGCGGAGGTTAATTCGGCCAATGAGAGCGCAACGCAAATTACGAAAAGACTTGGGATGATCCAACCAAATGTCATGCCCAAGTGACCAGCTGGAATGTAGATGTTCGCGAATGCCCGGTTTAAAGCATCACTCTTAAGAGAGGCGCACCAGTGACCAAAGGGAAAAAGTATGTCGTAGACACAGAAGCACATACGCCCATAATCGAGAATGCAAATCCTATCGTGTGTATGGGCTTCATACGACTTACGCAGTCAGTGATAAAGTTGTAAACATATAAAGAACGAAATACCGAGAAATCACGCCGGAATTCGCTCTTGTAGCCTAACCTCGCAAGAAGGGCACCATCACGTCCGTGGTCCTGAGTACGCCGAGTTGCTCCATCATGCTGTCTGTTCCTAGGCTTTTCCAGCATTGTGGAATAACGGTATGTGGGGGGCGGAACGGAATGGCTGGATACTAGGCACTGCGATAGTGTTCCATGAAGGTACTTGTAGATGAGCTTCTGATGCACCCACGCCATTCTGTCTGTTGCCTTGTAAAAGAGCTGGGTTCACATGTATTCATATCGCTGAGTTTTTTATTAGAAAATGGTCCTTGGTAGCCGGTATAGTTGGCTGAATGGGCGTAAGGAAGAAGGTCACTGTAGCCACGTGAAGCATGTTCACTACACATATCATCACCAAGTTCTGCAACGAAATAACAATTTTGCGCTGTTTACCACTTTCATGTAGAAGAGGTATACTTAGCATGTTATGCGGATGAGTTTTCCTCGGAGGCATGGGAGTGCTGGCGAAGGGTAAGAGAAGGAGAGGACGATAGAAGATTATTATATACCAACCACGGCTGGGAATATCCACAAGCTACGCCCGAATTTGGGTCACTATCTGATACAAAGGCCGTCGGATTTAGTTGTTTAGCAAGGGTGGAAAATAGACTGTGGAAAATAGACTCATTTGTAAAACTTACATTGAAAAGAGGGCCCACATTCTGGAAAGACATCTGGCAGAAGCTGGGGAAAACCATCAAGCCCGAAGGCAGGCTAAAGTTACAACGTGACAAAATTACGCATATCCTGGCGTGAACTTGGAAAAGGTTTATGATGGTTCCCAAGCCTCCCATCATCTTCGTATACGATACCGTGCTTCACTCCAACTTCGCGCTTCCCCCTGCTTTGCGCTTTTCCCCTTCCCACTCCTGTTTCTGTCTCATACTTTCCCCATGTGTTCTTGCATACCGTAGTTACAATTTCCAACTTTTTTTGTGTTCTAATTCGACGTATAGCAAGATATACAAATTCGGGTACTTGTCACGGAAGTCGCGTCGGAGTATGGATTTACTGACGCAATCATAGCCTACCTTGGCTCCTGGAGTGTTGTTCAGCCTACAGACTCTCGAGCTCGGCGCCGACGTTTGATGTGACGTGTTTCCCAAGCTGACCTCACCAAAACTCATCGATGCAAAACCTGATACGGATCCTCGCTCGACAAAACTGACAAGACATCCCATTAGTCATTTTTTGAACACTAAATTCAAGTCGGTAGTCCGTACATGCATAACAGGAGTGTAGGAGCAGGTTATTACCCTATGATGATTGTGGTAGAGCCTCTCACTTAGGCGGGTGAAATACCATCGAACCTAGCTGAGGACTGGTGGTCGTAGCGACGTGCATCCATATGCTTGTCACATTCTCCTCGCAATCACTAGCGTGCTTTACCTCCGGAATGTCAATATTTCTAAAAATGCATGGACGCCCAGTCTACCCCACCCGCACACTTATAGACACCGGCGGCAAAGAGAACAAGGGTGTCATCATTGATCACGTTGAAATTTCACCACACTAGCGATGAAGGCTACTGCAGTGTTCTAATATCGGAACTTCTCTGGCGCTGTTGGCTGGATCCTGTGTAGGTAGGATAGGGCTTGGCAGCCTGTTGGATCACCACTATCAGAGTAAATATATATCTTTGTATACCAATGCTAATATGGTAAGGATCTCATCATGGAGTAGCGCGGACCGGTGCTCTCGTTGACAGTAGTTTCATTCTAAACGCTAGAAACGCACCACTGCGTTCTAGATTCAAAATCAACTCTAATATTGTCGAGTCACTCAGCTCGAGGCGTCAAGCTCTTCAAACTTTTAAAGAATTCGTCCAGCAGGGTAGTAGGGTGTATGCTCGACACCTCGAGTGCCAATAAGGTTTCCATGACAGGATCTATCAAATTGACTAAATAAGCTGCCCGGCAGATTCATTAACGGATCAAGACTATTCACCAAGTCCATCCGTGATAACCATCACTAGAGGTGTTTTGTGTGGCGTAAACTGCTAACTGCCACTGGCAAGCAACTTCGTGAGGAGTGGGAGCTCTGGTCACCGCTCATGGAGCGAGGTCTACCTGTCATCCGTCCGGATCAAAGGCTCCACTTGGTCGTTCGAGAGAATTGTATATTTTTGTATTTAGTGGTATCACTCTAACCCTTGTCTGTTCCTGTGGAGGAGAACATGTCCAGGGATTTGTGAGTCTGGATTTCTATGGGACTTAGAAGTCAGGCCAATAGTTGGATTATCTCGTTCCGTTCTCGAAGCAGCAGTTGTGGGGAATGCAGGTCAGCGACAAAGCCGTTGTCAGCGTGTCTCGAAAAATGATGACAACACCAAGATGTACACCAAAACAATTTGACAATGCCTGTCTTGGAGCAAAAATCGCATAGATGTCTGTCATCACCACTTCTTGACATGCAGGAGGGTATAAAAACCCTCTCGGTCATCCAAATCTACCAACAACAAACCATCTACTGGCCCTCGGTTACCCTACTCAATGACAAACATGCGCGGTTTCTTCACTTTCCTCCTTGCTGTTTCCCCACTGGTTGCCGTCCAAGCAGCTGGTAAGCACAATGATAACAAGAGAGGGCGTACCTCGCACTAACACATTTCTCTCTCCAGATTTGAGGCGCGCCTGTGGCCCTCCCAATGTAAACCCTGCCACGGTTAACCTGATCAAAGAATTTGAAGGCTTCGTCGACAGACCAGGCCCCGACCCCAGGGGTCTGCCTACAGTCGGATTCGGACACCGCTGTCAACAAAAGAACTGTGCCGAAGTCCCCTTCAAGTTTCCTCTCACTCAGGACACTGCAGCCCAGCTTCTCCAAAGCGACCTCAAGACGTTCGAGAAATGCATCTCGGACGATCTCAATGACAACGTCAAGTTGAACGACAACCAGTACGGTGCCCTTGCTTCGTGGGCCTTTAATGTTGGATGCGGGAATGTCAAGTCATCAGATTTGGTGAGGAGGATGAATGGCGGGGAGGACCCGAACGCAGTTGCACAGTCGGAGTTGCCCCAATGGAACAAGGCGAACGGAAAGGTTCTTAATGGATTGACGAGGAGGAGGAACGCGGAGGTGGCATTGTTTAAGACTCCTTCGAATGTTCCCGCGCACCCCCCGCCTTGTTGAAGGATATTGGCTCATGGCATTCCTCATCGTAGTTTGATGTATGTATGCACTGTACTCGTCCGATTGGCCCTTATGTATATATCTGTGTTGCGAGCTGAAGCTTGTTGAATTTATGGTGAGGCATGGGACGAAAAGAGCAACAACTACAGACCTGTCTAGGTGGCAACGCACCCCGAAAGCTTTTGACCGCTTACCAGAGCTGGGGAATATATTATGACTTGGAAACATTATCTTGTCCCTGTAGTCAAGTTAAAGGTACCCTGTCGCCCCAACAGACTGCGCTGGGATTTGCTGGCGCATTTGAGGATATGGTTAAATAGTTGATGGACGATCGTATTTGGACAGCACGACCTGTATGGGATTGTTATATGCGAAGAGGGCTCCAGATATATCATCCGGATATACGAATAGAATACCTGATGTAATACTAATTTTCTGTTGTTATAAACCATGACCAGCAGCATATAAAATGTTCCGCATGTCAGCTTCTTGATTTGTATGGGACATCCAAAACTGGAAATATGTTCAATGATTCTTTCAACAAGGATGGAATGGGATCTATCAAGAACTGGGTGAGTAAGCCGCGGAATGTCAATGACATAACCCCAAAACGTACCTACAATTAGAGAGGGTCAAGCGGAGAAATGAAAATCTGATTTGTAACGATTCTACGAGCAAGATAAAGAGGGGGATACGGAAATTGGTGGGAAACGGAGGGGGGGGGGGGGGGGGGGGGGGGTAGACATGCCAGATGAACTCCTCAACGCGACGTTGAGGCCGAGAAAATTTGAGCATAAAATTTGAAATAGAAAGAAAGAAATAGAAAAAGAGAACTTATCTACGGTATTATGATGCTTCATGTGTCCATTAAGTTCATTGGCTGTCGGTTACATGAGCATGGGTCCAAAGGTGGTCAGGGCGATCTTGATATTGCTGTGTTCAGTGAACGTAGTTGGAAATGAAACTGTCAAGTGCTTGGAGTGCCAAGTGGATGAGGGGAAACAAAACGTTGAGTAATTAATCACCATAATGCTTATGCATATACTTACCACCAACAAAACATGCTGACACATGTGCTCTACAATGACAGGGCAAGATAATCTTTGGACACGTACATAGCTTTGGGATAGATTGATCGATCTCTACCATTATGATACTTATTACACTTATGTAGGCATATAGCTTGTGGTAGTATTGCTGATATACTCATGTTTCTCTGTAGGATTACAAATTGTAGGAATGTTTTATGCTTCCACTGTCATGTTCTTATTATGGATGCTCATATGACCTTTACATGCACTTTATTCATGTTATATGCACATATGCCTTATTCATGTGTGTATCATACCCTATGCCCAGTATTAGTTATAGCTACAATATTTAAACCACTCTGCAGTCACATACTTTCTACACTGGAGTTTTACATTCCTGGTCTCTCCTACCCTCACTAAGATGCAGAATTCCCGTTTATCAGTACAGCAGAGATGCACAGGTCATTGTTGCACTACAGAGAAAGAGTTACCGGGGTGGCGAGAGCTAGTCGACGGTAATTCCAAAGAAATTGGTGATGGAATATGGAATCTCATGATGAAGTGTTGAAATGACATTCCGCAAGACCGACCCACCTTTGAAGAGATCCCGGGTTGATTCAGGGATGCATGCCTGGAACCAGAAAGGGCTCGAGATGACATGGTATTCTGGGAAGCTGTTAATGCAGAATCGGATTCGGAGATTGAATTTGGACGCATACATGAAATTCTTGAGCAAGTAAGTTGAGTTTTGTCGGGGTCTGGGTTGATGATTGTCTGAATTATAATCCCTGTAGGTTCGAGCCACGGCTTTGACCAAACAAGATTCCGTGTTAGGCTTCAACCTGACATGATTCACATTCCACACAGCCTCTTCCCAACAAATGGTGGCATAATGACAAGAAATCTTGCATGTAATCTCCGTTGTCTCATCCAACCCCGTGCACATTCACTTTTAAAAATTTTATCGTCTGTACCTTGGTCGGCTCCGATACACCCCGACTTACGCCAAGAATGATGTGAGACTAGACTCGAGTGAATCGCTTGAGTGGAGTCGCGGTGACCGCGAGAGGTCGACCCGACGAAGTTGCCCTTCACACTTCTCCTCCGCTTTATTTCCTTCCTTTCTTTTGGACTCTCTTTCGGCCGTAATCAAAACGCGTTTTACAATTTCTTTCAACGTTCACATTCTCGATTGCTCGGGGTTGATAAGCCGAATTTATGTTCTCTGCCAGGCGCGGATGATGCCAATAGAGTTGGATTTCGGATCTCGGGAGAACATGTGGCGATCCGAAATTTATTAATCTCATACGTCCATCCTTGTGTGTTACTCATGCGGCGTACTCCCGCAAGGACATTTATCTAATAGTTACTCTCGTAGACACGCGATGACCCCTCTGGCGTAATGTGTCAATAGTCTGCTGACGTATTCTGTCATGTATTGCGTAAGAAATACAGAGTTACATAACTCGAAGTTTACGACTAGATTCGTACATAAAAAAAAACAGGGGAGTACGTACCTCGAAGAGTAAAAATACCGTAACCATTCGAGTCCTGCCCTCTCTGTTAGGTACACTCTCGCTTGAAATCCCCGGTAGAAAATCCCTAAGCGCAAGTCTCCTTACACCCACGTCATTTCATATCTCTCACCTCGCGTCTTGACACTTGCCCCTCAGACTCGCCAGTCAAAATACAAACCTCTTGCGTTATCGTAAGAAATATGTGTCCTTGTTGGTGTCCATGAATTTCCTCGTGGTGAAAGTATCGGCTAGGTAGTCATGTTTGGACCCCTGAAGTCCCACTTTCCGGGTGTCCAGTGAGGTTTCTGACGTGATTTTTTAATTCCGTTATCGATCTATGCGATTGTTCATGCCAGTGTGTCTGTCTATGGCATCTTCACCGTATATATTTCCTCTCGAAGTGGTAACGGGACGATACATGGGATTGATATGAGCCGACTAGCCGAAAGGCCGCCTCAACCCAGACCCCAGGAGAAGCAATTGCGACCACGGGAACAACATCATTTCAGCTAAAGGACTAACTAGATCAACGAGTTTTTGATTCCTATTGTGGATGATAGGATGAAAAGCGGAGTTCAGTTTGCTCCAAGTCTGGACGAGACGACGTATGGAGTTCGCAGTCGACGGATGAATCGAAACACTCCCCTGGTCCTTGGTCCACGCACGACGTTCGAACTGAACGAACAAGTGCTTAGATCCAGTTTCTGCGCTTCCTTTCGACTTACGAGTATGAGATCTAAGATGTAGTCAAAGCAAAATGACAGTTCGGTGCCGCTGCGGAAGATAATGAGATAATGGAGACTGGAGGGTGTCTGAAGGACATAATGGTTTGTGGGCGCGCGCTGTGCCACAACTCCTATTCATCATTTTGTAGAGTTGGTTGAGGCTGGGCAAAGTCCTGGGCGAACTCCTTGATTGATTACTTCGTGGGTCACGCGGGGTTCTGTACCTCATACTTCTTCCCGTGCAGAATCCAACTTCTTGGTCGATGATTCTGACGATGATCGGACAGCGACATTTACGATTCTGTCTCCCCACGTCCGTGTCGGATGATGGATGGTGATTCTGCGCAGTTCAATTCCGCGGATTCAAGGGTATGCTCGAGCATCGAGTCCGTTGAATGCGCATGCCAAGATGAAAGCTATTTCCTTGCGGACCGTGGGCCGGGTCGAGTTTCTGCGCCAGAAGCCGATGTGCGGTCGTAAGCTTGTGCGCAGATAAGATCCATCACCGGATTAATCCGAAGGTTAGTGGTCGGGGGGCCCGAGGACCCGTAGAGGAAAAAAAGGACACGGGTGTTAAGTATAGCCATTGGAGAAGCGGATTGGAGGATACGGACGATGAAGTCGATATATGCGTCATTGGATATTTATTTGTGTGAATTGGTGACGAAATTTGGTAAGCATAAGGGTTTACGCAGTAAGGGGTGGAGAGAGGCAATACAAGAATGGTCCATGCGCCTGAGCTCAGGTGAGCGTGGGAGCGAGGAGAGATAGGGTGATGTGTGCAGGCGCCGGGTGAGAGAGTTGACGTTGATTGCTAGTGATCGTCATTGATGAGTGGTGAGTAGGATCATCAGCCACCTCGAGGCTTACAGGGAGGGCGATCGGCCAGCCAGCCAGCCGCACACACCCCCGTCCGCTCCCTCTTTTCTTGCGCCTTTATTCCTCCCATCTTCATGTCCTCCCCTCCACCGCCTCCTCCCTCTTCTGGTCCTTCCCCTTCTCCTCCCTCTTCTCGACAATCTACTGATTCTGTGTCTACAGCTTCCACCACTACCCCGCCTCCCCCGGAGCAATCCACGACATTTCCACCCCACCCCCTCCGACAACTTCCACATCAACCACCGAACCCCCAACATCTCCACCTCCCTCTTCCCCTCCCCCTCCCTCCACTCCTCCCCCTCCACCTTCATCCTCAACAACATCCGATGTCCCATCATCAATACCTCCATCCTCGTCTGCCCCGCCGGTGGTCTCCACCCCCTCTACCTCCATCGTGCAGTCCAGCTCTGTGTAAGCTGTCTCTCCTTATCTTTACCTGACTTTTCTCGCTTATCCAACATTTGACATTGACAGCGGGATATCTGATGGACAGACGTTTACGACAATGATCCAAGTCACGACTGTCATCCAACCCGCAGTGACAACTACCGCTCCAGCCACAACCAATACAGGAAAAGGCGGATCCAGCATCGTAGGTCCCGTCGTCGGTGGTGTCGTCGGAGGTACCTTTTCCATCCCTCCTACCCCTCACCAAAAACGTAATTAACCCCCCCTTTTTTTAAAAAACCTCAGGCGTAGGCGGTCTAGCCCTCGTAGCTCTCATAGTCTGGTTCATCCTCCACAAAAGGAGAAAAGCCCGCGAAGAAGAATTCGATGGTAACTTTGACCCTGCACGTGTCGTATCCGGACATGCGAACCTCAACTTGGACGATGACAATCCCGCCAATACCGTTACACCCTATCCGTACCCTACCGGACCATACCCACCAGGAGCAGGAGGAGGAGGAGGAGGAGGAGGGCCTGAAATGTCACAAAGGCCAAGTATGGATCATCCCTACGCTAATCCTGCCGCCGCAGCTGCTGTGGGAGGGTATTACCCATACCCACCTTCGTCAGGATCTCCACCACCACCCCCACTTCCACCTGGCGCCCAGTATAAACCTACTTCTCAACATGGCCACCCAGCGACTATATCACCAAGTAGCGATGGGGGATACACGAATTCTTCAGCCGCAGCATACCCCAACAATATGATGTCCACCACCGCGGGAGCTTTCGCTCCGGGTGGTGCTTACCTCGGTCGAGGACCTTCTCCTGGACCTTCAGTCCCACCTTCTGAAATTGGATCAGGGTCTGTTTCTGGTCATGCTTTGGGTGCTGCTTATGGTGGATTTGGGGGGAGTAGTAGTAGTAATGGGAGGACTGCGAAGGAGAGGGAAGCTTTTCCTGGGAGGATGGTTATTAGTAATGTTGCAGAGGGGGAGGAAGGAGTAGGTGGTGGTGGTATACCTAGACCGATGCCGATGCCTATGATGTTTCCTCAACCCCAACATCCGCATGCGTATTACAGGAATGGGTCGCCGTCCCCGCCGCCACCACCGCCGTTATTACCTCCTCCACAAGGAGGATATGATAGACTTGGGTATGGTGTGCCTTATCCGGCTGATGGTCTTGGACAGCCGAGTCAAGATCTAGGTGGACCTGGACCTCGGGCGCAGGTACGGGAAGGTGAGAAAGAGGCGGAGGCTTTGGGGAGGGGGAGGACTGTGATGACTGCTGGTGGTGGTGGTGGTGGTGGTGGTGGTGGGGTTATTGTGCATCGGGATGCGGGGAGGGTACCACAGCCTCCTGAAGAGGAGAGGGAGGAGGAGATTCCGCCTACTTATGAGAGTATACCTGCTGATGAGAGGAGGTAAGGGGGTGAATCACTTTTTTTTTTTGCGAGGAGGGTGTTCGTTTTTTGTATGTCGTGTATTTTGGTTAGGATTCTTTCGAATTTATGATTTATGCCTTGTGTGAAGTTGGGATGGTTGGTTGGTCGTGGTTTACGAAGTTGGTGATTGAAAATAGGATATGTGGAAGCATGTCAGTCACCTAGCCTTAGCTTGCTTCTGCAAACAATGTTCAATGTTCGGTCGGGTGTAATCAACGACATGCTATTAGTGTTTTGTTGATTACAGGATTGGATATTATCAGAACGACTTGATTCGCAGACTTTGGGCTTGGTTTATGAGCATGTCAATGGAGGTAAAGGAATTAACAACAGCACCCCGGATTTGCTTAATTGGATGTAACTTGTTTAGGGCGCCAAGTCTCAGTCTCAGTCTCCCGGGTCATGGGTCATGCCATGGGTCAACGGGTCATGCACAGTCTTGTATGATGAGCATGTTAATCAGTCAAAGAGAGTTAGTTGTAGGACGCGGGTATCATTTTTCGTCTTGTGGTGCCCTGTTCGGAGATTCCGCCTACGTATGTGAGTATACCTGCTACATGTGTATTTGGTTAGGTTCTCTTTCAAGTTTATGATTATGCCTGTGTGAAGCTGGGGGGGGGGGGGGGGTCAGCTGGTATGGTTTATGAAGTGGGTCAACGTTTGGTGATTTTTTGAGTAGCGTTATTCATATTCACTCCTTCGAATCGGTTTTTTTGTACACCTGGACAAAGACTGAGTGAGTTGCATGTGTTTACGCGCTTTGGCGAGGGATTCTCTTTCTCGAACTTTTCGACGCTGCTCAATTTTGGTGAGCATTTTTTTGTGACGATACTTTGTGACATACGTATTGGACTGACATGGAACGATTCGAAGAGATCAGGAGGGAATCTGAGCATTCTCTCTTCCCCTCCTCTCCTTCTTCAGAGTCGTCAGAGTCAGAGTCAGAGTCAGAGTCCTTGTTTTTATGTCAGCAGCTTGGGTATCGAAGTGTTTCAAAATGTGTCTGATATCCGGGATGCCCGTAAAGTTGGTATTGGGAGAGCCAAGTGGTGTGAGGGATACGATTTTGGTCAAGGGATCTTTATTCCAATAAACATTCGTGAGTACGATTTATATTAAAACCCAATGTCAAAAAAAAAAAAAAAACGCACCTTGTAGTTCAGATGTTCAATCCGCACAAGCTTCTCTCTCTCTCTCTCTCCCTTTTCTCCAGAGTTTTTCCGCGGGTCCTGTTTCGCCTTCTTTCCTTTCTCTTCTTGAGCTTCCTGCGCGAGCGGGAGTCTTAACGCCTAGTTTGATAGACGACTACAAAGGCTCATACCTTTGAAAACTTGAAGAACCTCATCTGCCTCTTCCTTTTACCGCCTATGGGCCGATGGCCTTGACCTCCAACGGTGTAAAAAAGATGTAGCCGATCTACCTCCGCCCGTAGTCACAAGAGTGCTAGCTTTTTCAAACCTTCGGTTCCTTCGTTCTGGGTTTCTCAGAGGTTTTTGGTCTTCTTGGACTTCCCGAGATGAAGAGCTTTGTTGCAGCCCATGGTTGAGTACCGCTCCTCCAAGATTTAAAAATAGGATATCTGGAAGTAGTCACCTAGCTTTATGTTGCAGCTGGAGGGATTCATGGCGGCCTAGCTTGCTTTCTGCAAACGATGTTTTGGTCGGGTGTGAGATCGACGATGTGCTATTTAGGATTTTTGGTGATTAGGGATTGGATCTCACCAGAACAACTTGATTTTCGTAGCTTATTTTTACTCGTACCTTCTATGATGAACATGTTAATCAGTCAAAGAGGACGCACGTATCATTTTCGTTGGTGGTGCCTGTTTCTTGAAAGACCGTGCGTCTATGAATATCGATCACTGAGGAACTTGAAGATCAACATTTTCAATAAATGATCTCGTGCGATCCGACTCTTTTTTTGCGAAGAATGTGAGTGATGGGATTGTCAGGAGTGGCTTTGTATGCAACACCCGTGCAATAGCGGGACGCGTTGGGACGGTATCGTATGTTGTGTTCGTTCTAGAAGATCGATGGCGCTGCACGCTTGTGAGCGAGCCTTAGATCAAACCGGAAATATAACACGATTTTCTCTTCTTATTCGACGATTTTATTACGCGGTGGGTGGTGGTGGCAGTCCTCGGCGCTCACGGATACACTCGGCTTAGAGATTCTTAGGGGAGGGTCCGTGACGGGGGCGAATTCAGACTGGGGCACTAGCAGAACAGAAAAAAACATAACATGACTAACGAGAGCAAGATTTTGACCTGGTGGGGAAAATGTCATATTATTATCTTTCTGTCGAACTTAAAGTGGGTGCTGTTGGAGCTTGGGTGATGACTCGACTTGCGTCTCCCGAAGTGTGCGCATTGTCGCGTCGGCCCATCTTCAGTATAATGAATCGTTACGAAACAAATAAACAGACGCTTTGCATTCTCCAAATTGGCAAGTGAACAATGCAAACGCACCAACTCAGACAGTCCACCTATTCCAGTCTGCCTCGGTCGAACACGATTCTATTTCCGAGAGCGAGTCGAACGAACCCCACCTTCTATTCCAGAAATACCTATCCAGCATCTCCGTGACAACAACTTGATATCAGGAACAGCAATAATTATGGTTGATGAGATGGAAGAATGTCATAATGATGGGTAAAGTGTTTTACATAGTACTGTGCATTCACTGAACCACTGTTCTTGATCGGTCTGTCTTGGAGTGATAAAACAATCAATGTTTGCTAAGGGCTTGAGATGTCTGGTAGTGCACCCGGGCACAGAGTAAGTAGCCTATAGGAACTTGACATCTCGTTGAGCTAATTAGGTTAATGAAGTGCTCCCTCAACGAGATTTAGGATATTTCTAGCAGCGGGTCTGTCATCCTTATCTCAACACGAGTCGGAAAGTTGTTCAGCATCCCCTGGCAGTTCGTTCTTACTTTGGAACAAAGTGTCATTCGTCACCAGGTTATGAGCAAGAAACTCAACATCCTTGAACCGAAAACGGAACCCTTCATATTCCATCATTTGTCTCACCGCTTGAACAGCTGTGGTGACTCTACCGCACTCCGTATAGGGACTATAGCGATTCCTGGAACAGTGTAGCCGAGAGGACATATATGTTCCGACTCCGTGGACTTGGAACCACGGAGACGACACGATGATGGTGGACTGACAGATTGAAGTAAGGACCGTCGCATGAATAGACCAGTTCAAAGATGTCTGACAACAATATCCTATCCTTAGATGATACCGCATCTCACAAGGCCGAGTGCTGGTCGCCGAAGAGAATGAGCTCTGGTAGGAGGCATCAGGTTCGCTCAAAGGCCACGAGAATAGTTACGGACCAGGATAAAACCGAATTCCGTCGATGTGTGTAACGATCCCTGGACGCTGTAAGATCCTTGTCTGTGGGAATTCGTTCACGGATTTTTTCATCAATAGTATGGACGTTCAATCTGAAAATCAGCGTCAACACTTTATGTGGGTCATACGCAGCAAAGGCTTACCTCGTGCCCTCCCGCGATAGATATTTGCGAGTCCTAAAGCGACTTTTTCTATGGCTAAGGCCGTCGCGTAGCCAGTGGAGGGACGCTTACACTAGAGCAAAGCGACAAGGGACAGTATGTCTTCAGTCGCCAGGTAAAAAGTGAGTGGATCTACTCACGTAATGGCGGGTGTCTTCACCCCATGCGTTAGCATGGTACACATTGTAAGATGACCCACCTGCGTTCCCAGTCAAGTGGCTAGGTGCGATGATGATATCCCCCCCAATGATGCCTGCATGGCCCTGGAGAGAACTTCCCATGAAGGGTCAGAAATACTGGACGGAGAAATGGGACTGGGCTTGCGCAGATTGTAGCCCCAAGCCACAAAGATATTCCCAATAGGCTCTTGCTCAGAGTAAGCGTCGTTGTCAACGAGTAATGAGTACTGCTGCGCTATGGCTTTGATAATCCCGAGGAAAGTTTGTTTGACTTCCTCATCTATATTGCTGTATCAGAAAAGGCGAAGTTCGGGGAGCGGTATGGATCTATTCACGAGAACTGAAGACCTCGATTAGGGCATTCGCATTGGCCCGAGCGCTCTCGGCAAGTGCGTTCGACTTCGTTAATTAACTGTTAGTCAATGTTATATGCCCTTACCTGAATTAGGAAATATACCTTGACAAATTTGTCAATGCTTTGGAAGTCTGGATGAGATATGATTGTGGGGCGACGTGGCTGCAAAGTTCTCCGCGACGACTCGCTCAAAATTCGGGTTTTTACTAGAAATTTCTTGGGTAATCCATGCTGGAACCTGGCCCCTTGTCGTGTTCTGAGACACAAGTCGGAAACCTCCACATTGGGCTTTCCGATTTCATGACGGGCTTGAATAGCCGTGTGCCCCTGAATCTCGTGAGCTGTAGATAGTATTTCACGATCGTGAACACGATCTTAGACAATAATCCCAATTGTCGTGTGCGGAGGTGGAACGGACGAACTGGCGTAGTTTGTTAGAGCGAGGTAATCCCCAGATGAACGAGCTTACTGTCCGCCAGTCGTGTCGACAATAATAACGGCATTCTGGTTTCAAATGAAAAAGTCCGAGCCCAATTGAACGAACGAGCACTAACCAGAGCTCCCTTCTCCGCAGCCCCGCCGAGCGCAAATGAAGTTCCATAGACGGACTTAATGGTATCTCTGAATGATCGTTTAACCGCTCGCGTATGCCTGGCATATTGAGAAGCCATGGCACGTGCATGGGGATTCGAGTACGTACAGGATAGGAAATCTTCGTTCGAGATATTTGTGAAAATGGGGGCTAGCATTCGTCTTCGGTTGATTTCATGAATCATAAGATCTAGGATGAAAGTCTGATTTACCTTGTCAATGTCTTCTACAAATGACCCACATAGTTGTACTCTGCACTGCACCCGATAATCTCTCCGCACTCCGTTTGGCGAAATCTTCTGTATCATATATGGCCGAGTAGTTGGAAGGCGTGGTGAAGGGAATACGCTGTGTACAATCGGAAGAGGTTGGGAGAGGCTCTCGGGCAGGCCAAAGGGGCTTAGACCAGTCAAGCTTTAGGTACGTGCAAACCATGCACAAAATGGGGATAAGTTGTGCTTTGCACTTTGCAGACTTGGTTCGTGGGATAACGCGGGGTTTTGAGGTGGCAAGCGGCATGGGTGTTGTGAGTCAAGGCTGAGAATGCCCAAGGTTTCGTTTTGGTTCTCAACTTGGAACCTGTGCACACTAGGTTAATCGGCCGCAGTGAAGTCGACATTGCCGAATTGGCACTGGTTGTGGATGTTCAAACCGGTCAGGTGCCGATGTCTGTCCAGACCTTGGGCGTTTTGTCACACTGCGCCACGGATGCAACCACCGACTTCTTTCAATATCAAGTGCCGCCTCTTCCACTCTTCTAATTCTCCCTATGTAGTCAACCTTATCCCAAGTAACACCGTTATTAAGACGTGCCCTCTATGTCTCTATTTGCAGAGTAGGCGCCCAGCACTCTCCCTACCCTAAGCCGAAGTCATTTGTGGGAAGAATCTCCTAGGCTCACGACCCGATCTAGGAATTAGAGACAAACCACACCTGCAACCGGTCAATAATAATCGTTGGAGACTAGCTGGTAAGGCAAGGAATGGCTTGATCCTCATAGGAACATATATATACTTACTACCACTCCTTTCCAGAGTCTCCAGCATGCCAAGTAGACAGTACATGTTATCACATTGAAAACTTCGTTTTACCTTTTATATTCAAAGTTCTTTTGTTCCACCCCCTTTGGCGGAACACTAGATGAGCTACCAGCTGTGTCGTTAGGCGAATGTCATTAAGCATCTGCAATGAAAGTCGTGAAAACGAATTCGACTATCAACAGATTATAGTGATACCATAGAGATAGCTATCGGCTCGGTATAAGGTTCGTTAGTAGAATAAATTATCGATACAGGCTGTAAAAAGTAGCGATACAGGTAATGTACTGTCCTGAGACAAAGCCGCGAGTACCTGATCCTCTCTTACCTCCTGATTACCTCTGCCTCGAGAGTCAACTCTCTCGATTGACTCACCCTCTGCTCCATACTTGAGCGGAGTGGGTCACGAGACACTTGGGTGCGTTCGCGCATAGGGTATTCATCCTCCTCACCAACCGTAGTCTCGCTAAGTGTAGGAGCGGACCAAGGATTGGTTGACACACCCCTGTCAATAGCATCCTCGGGGGAAGCTCGAAGATAAAATCGTATCCTGATCGCGATCATACAGAACACCACGCCCTCCAGTTTGGCCATCAGCAAATCGGTGTGAGACTGGAGTAAATGAGCGGACTTACTACCAGCGGAACGATTATATCCATGATGACGAATTGGCCGTTGGAATTAATGATACTACAGATGAGCAGGATGAACACTATTATAGTGTATATTGCGGCGCTCTCAATTATCGCGGTAACCACGGGGGATAGGCTACGAGAAGGACGCTGTAGAGACCGTCGCCTCAGATAGATTTTTACCACAATGGCAACTGATGGGGATAGCATCAGTGTATGACTCAAGCGTAAACGGGTTGGGGGAGAGCTTACTGCTATAGGCAAGGTGGAGAGTCATCGTTGTTGACAAGAACGCGAGTCGGCAGGCCAGCGGGATGAGGGGCAGCATTCCCGGAGATTCGAGCACTGGTATGGCTGGTAAAAGTCTGATGATGAGAGTGACTGATGGCGGGATGATGAGAGTACCAAACTCGCCCTACAGATTACTATACCCACCTATGTCAAGAAGAATAGCAACAAGACCCGGCAACAAAATCCACCGGCGTTTTTCATAGATGATAAAGCATCTCCAAGTCTTTACATTGACTCCATCAGTGATTGAATATTGAATGTTCGTTCGAAGAGGTCTCTTACCACGAGGGCGTCAGCCATGGTCGTTTGTAGAAAGAAGATGGTGGTCTTGGCCTTATACATCGGCTGTTGTAGCTCGCCGAAGAATGCTGGATCGAATCCACCATCCCTGGATCGAAAACCTCTGGCCACTCGAACAAATGAAATAGCGAGGTGCTGCGAAATAAGTATCAGCTACACGACACCAGTAACCTAGGCAGCAAGCGCACGGTGGTTGCCATTGTCAGCATTAGGGTAGATACTTGGAACATTCTTTGCTGAGGAACAGGTATTGTCGGTTTTTCGTTAGCGATTATGATATTAAAGAGGTATAGAGACAAGAAGAGGCCTAACGAGCGGCAAGTTAGAGCGCAATAGCAACGAGAGACGGTGATTTGTTCTGACCATAGACGATACTCTCCAGAAGAAGCGCAAGAAGGTTGGCGAGGCATAGTCCAATGCCCGACATGGAGAGGAAGGGGTTCACCAGACTGGGACCGGGTTCGGGCATTGGACATGGACGTCCATTAAATGCACAAACCTCCCCACGTGTATAATGGCATTGAGCTCCGACGAAAATAGGTGCGCGGATACCGACGATGGAGAGCTTGTTAATCATCAGCTGGGGGTAATCGTAAGCTCTCTGTGCAGCGTGCAGGTTCAAGTTTCATCTTCAGCATTGCACCTTAGCAGACCGCATACTCTCTCCTTTGAAAAGCACGCAAGTCACGGTGGCCAGGCCAAAGGAAATCGTGTGCCAAGTATCGATCAATCTCACCCCCTCCGGCGCACTGATATTAATCTTTTTGAATCCCCATAAAAGAAGAGGGACACGAGTGAGGTAGATATGTGCCTGGTGCATCATTTAACGCCTGTACTCGCTTACGCAGTGCTACGCTTTGCTGTTCGACACTCCACGGGACCAGGAAACCTGCTCATACTATAGGAAAGGGTCCCGCCCCAACATTGGGGTGTTTGTCGCCGAGGAGTCCGTGTGCACGGACAGCGTTAATCGTCATCCGAAGCGAGAAAGTGGGAAGGCTCCCGAACAGAGCATCAGGGTAACACCACCAGATGGAGCGGCCACTGAAGTGGGAACGCAATCGATCAGCCTAACAAGAAACACCCCAAGCTAAAGCAATCGGGAAGTCGCGAACAGACAAAGGTCCCTAGGGCACCCAGTCACCTAACAATGCACCCATGGTTGACTGCCGAATGCCGACTTGTGGCTCTGGGATCTAGTTGATAATTGCGTATTACTAGCGAAAAGCGAGACATGAGAGATTCATTCTCAAAGATACAACATACATAAATATTGGACGTTGGTCGTGAGTATTTATAACTAGATTACCGGAGAAACCATAAGAGCTGACAGAAAACTAGGATGAACAATAAATAGATGTCAACAGCGCAAAACAGCGCAACCCAATTCCGGAAGAATCAAAGAGACCACAAACACAAAATGAGTCTGCGAATCAAACCTTAAACAGCTTCAGGTGGCAAACAACGGGCGAACATGATGCTCGGTGATTCCTTTGAGTCCTTTCCCATGTCAGACCGATCAGGTACCGAACCGGCCATGGTAGCAGAGACGGTCTCATGTTGTCCTGCTATGGACCGGTGAACGGACCATTTCGAGGGGAAGGCTGAAACTTCTTCCTTCCTGAAATGGAAGTGCAGTCGAATAATAATGAGACAAAAAGAAATACCCTGCAGAATGAATGGGTGAATGAAGATGATTGACATTGAGCAGATAGGAAGTTAGTCTTACGACAAGGGATGTGATCATGTCGATCAGGACCCAATCAGCATCCGACGCTTGCTCGAACGTAATCAAAAGCGCCAGCGCAAAAAGGGTATAAAGGGCGCAGCTTTCCACGATAACCGCCACAACTGAATTGGCGTGGCCAGCACTAGCGAATCTCCGCACTACTTGCGCCACAATTGCAACTAATAAGGGCTCAGGGTCAGCACCACTGTCCCAATGTAGCAATGTAGTGGAAGGTTGACTCACTGGAATATATCAACTGGATAGCGGTGGTAGCAGAGATCCAGGCAGACATCCAAGGAAGAGTCAGATGAATGAATACGGATCCAGTTGCGAAGGTAAGATAGTGTATGATGACACCCAAGGCAGCTTCGAGCGATGAGAATGTCATGCTTTCTACAAATATTGGAAACCTTGGGGCTCACCGATGTTAAATGCGATTAGTGGTGCTCCGGGAATCAACACCCACCATTTCTTGTCGCAGAGTACATAGCATCTCCATATCTTTGAGGATCTGTCAGGGACACATTCAAAGCACGGATGAGAGACGAACCAGCACGCTATCTCCGAGTATCGTCTGGAGCCCATATAGTGCCCAGTTCAGTATGGCATATGGGTGCGACAACCTTTTGAAGAATTGGTCCGGAGTCTGTTGAGGATTACTTGGAACAAAAGCTTCAAGAGCTCGCAGGAAGTCGATGACCAAGTGCTAAGACGAGTCTGTTCAGAAAAGACGGTGGGAACTTCAAATGTAGCCTGGAGTCTACTCACTGAAGTCGCGAGTAACATCATGAGAATAGCGACAGAGACAATGTATCTCCTTTTTGGGATGTCTTTGTTCTTCGAGAAGAACGAAATAGCTATCAAGACGCAAAATAAGACAAAAAATAGTCCTACGATCAGCGATGAGCATGCATCAGGGGTTTCCGGCAGGTGTCTGTCATAGACGGACCATAGGTAAAGCTCTCTAAGAGTAGGGCAGTGAGCTCCGATCGGTTGAGTGAAAGGTCCCTAGCCATTTGGGAATGCGGGACAAACTTTGAAGCCTGCCTTGCAGCGTGGGGTTACGTTGCAGCGTTGATTGCTTATAACCAGGGCGCAACTCACAATCTATTGATTAAGATCATCATTTACCATGAGAATGCTTATCTTCAGCACAGATTATCATCATAAGACCCTGGTTCTCAGAACACATGTACAGACACAGGAATAAAAATATCTCAGCGCTGTATAATGATTGACAAGATGTTCCGAGTTTCCTACGTTGTTCAGAACTTGGTGCACCTAGTAATGCGATGTCAATTTCTTGGTTGAAATGGCTTCAATCCCGTAATGAAGTATACGCCCGTACAGTGTGAGTTTTGTGCGAAGTGACCTTGTAACAATTTTCGCCTTTCTTTCCATTTAGAGATACTTCCGTTGTCTGCCTTCCCATCTACTCTTGATAGATGTCTCGATGGCTCATGAGTCTTGATGCTCCGTCTGTTCATCTCCTCAAAGTGTCATTGTGCACTCAGTCTATCTGGCAACTTAGCTCCTCGTGACGGTACCTGTGCTCAGAATACCAGCGCTAAGAACTCGCGGAAGATCAGCCAAACTGTGGAGATGAACTAAATTGGCCAAGGGTGGCTGGGCCAACCATCTGTGGTTTCCATTTGGGTCTCATTCTGTCTGTATCCCGCTGGTGTAGGGACGCTTTAATCAGCGAGACTAGACTCCAACCTTGCTAAGAGTTTGGGGGAGTTCTTCAAGGAAAGAAGCATGAAAGTAGGTCTGGTGGAAACAGCTCCCAGCCAACTGCGTAGCTTAGCGGCTGCCCTTGCTCAGCGGCCTTGATGAACATATCGTTGATGAGTTAGTTAGGTCCACAAACCCATATATCTCGAAGTCAGCGTCTCGGCTTTCACATCATATGTATGACAGGCTTGGCGAAGGGTGTGTCCTATACAGAGAATTCATCCCCCAGATCAAGGGGTTAATGTGCTTATGGAGCACGAGAAGTTCGTCTCACCCCATAGAAGTACATCTACCACTCAGCCGTCGGGTCCTCAAGGGGGCGGGTCAAACCTCCGCTAGATGACAACGTGTAGCTGAATGACAAAGAGGCGTTATAAGGACAGCGAGAGGGCGGTGAGCACAAAATGACAAAGATCTCGGGTGCTACTTTGTGGTATGTGTTTCAGCTGGCATCAGCGAAATCAACCATACGTCATTTGCAAAAATTCATGTTGCCTGGGCGCCAGGTGTGGCCGCCTTGTGGTCATGGCGTGTTGAAATAGGGACGTTCTCATGAAAATAGGGTATCTTTCATAATCATCGTTCAATCAATATCGAGTCCCGTGACTGGAGGACGTAGCCCAGCCTTTGTTTCCACATGTCCTCTTCTGGGCTGGAGGTCGAGCTAGGCACTGGCCTCGTTCTACCCTAACCCTGAGCTAACGACATGTGCCAGATGCGGGGCCAACCCAACGCCTGTATGTGCTGGCAGCAGAACTTGAGTCGCGTGCAACATATTGCGATCCAGGCGCATTATTCGGCCAGTTTCGTTCCATCATCCGCGTCGACACAGTAGTGGGCAAAACTTGAACGGACTGGATGTTGGTGCTTCCCACCTTCCAAGGTGATAGCCTAATATAACGATCCATAGGTATAGTTTAACAGACGAGTAAAGGATCATCATCGCCGGTAGTTACTCCCACATCGACCTCCCATTTACTGGTGAGTACGCTTCGTGGTCCTGTTGAGATAGAAAATAAAGGGTTCTAGTCGATGTGCGAATTTCCATGCTTTTGCATTGATTGAAATGAATATATCGTCGTTTGGTCGATAAATGGACCCCGCCAAGCATTTCGTCCATGGGTGATTGTATTGAGGCACGGCTCAAGCTTGTCATATTCTCCGTCCAGGAGCGGAATTTTTTCTTCTATAAAAACTCTTGTGTCAGCTACCTTACCCTTTCGCGGACCAACCTGTTTGCCCCAACCATGGCTACCCACGACGAGAAGAAGTCCAAGAAGGAGGTGACCCGCACCTCGAGTGTCGATGTCAAAGACCAGTACAACGAAGACGGAGACAGCTTCATTGAAGGGTCTGAGGGCGCCACGCAGAAGGACTTGAAAACTTAGAGGCATGTGGCTGATCGTCTTCCTTTGACGGCTTGGATGGTGGGCATCGTCGAGTTTGCTGAGAGGTGGATAACGTAGTGGTGCGTGGCATCAACTTATTTTGTGCCCTGTTTATCCGGTGGATTTACTATGGTACCACGAATGTCTTCAACAATTGCATTTGTACTCCTCTTCCTCCTGATTCGACCACTGGTGCCGTCCTTCCCGCAGACCGTGCGATAGGTGTCGCCGCCGGTGCTCTTGGCCAAGGGGTCCGGAAATCGTATGCCATCAGTGCGTGCTCACGTTATTTATGTTTAGCTGTCTACTCATTTCTGATTAGGGACTGTGAGATGTTTCCAGCCCTGCCAACTGATCTATCCTGACATATTCCTAGTTCAACACGTTCTGGGTTTATGTCATCCCCTGGATTGGTGGTATCATCGCCGATACCTTGTGGGGTCGTTATAAGACAATCCTGGTCTTCTCCGTTATATGCTTGTGCGGCTCCAGTGTTTTCGTTTTGAATCTTAGACTTGTATCAATCCAGAGCTGGTCATATTATTCTGGTCGGTTCCGCCACTCCTCCGGCGTTGGAGAAATCCCATGTCGCCCTCGGTCTTCTTGTCCTCTCCATCACGATTATGGGTCTCGTTGCCGGCTAAGGCTCCCTCTAGGTCTATTGCGCAGGCGTTTATTGTGTTGTTGCAGTGGGATTAAGGCCAACATTTCGCCTGTGATCGCCGAACAATGCACTGGGAAGCATCGCAAAGACACGCTTCCTAGTGGAGAGTCTGTTATCAGATCGCCTGCCGTTACTGTGCAGAGCATTTATCTTTGTACGTCCTTCAACTGACTCCCTTGTTTCACCCTCTGAGTTTCCTAGGGTTCTATGCTGCTGTCAATTTCGGTTCCTGTGGTGCCATTTCGGCATCCTTCCTCGCTCGTGACAATGGCTATTGGGTACCATTCCTTGTACCTACTTGTATTTTCGTCTTGGTTCCCTTTGTGTTAATACTGGGAAGGAAATACTACGTCGTTACTCCTCCCCGCGGTTCGGTTCTCCTCGAGGTTGGTTTTTTCATTTTCTCGTTTCTTACCGTTTCATTTTCGCTTACCTCTCGTCTCAGACTTTCCGTGTGATCAACTTTGCGTTGAGACCTCGTTGGTCTCTGAATCCCATCAAGACCATCAGGAATATCCGTGCTCCAGACTTCTGGGATCCCCTAAACCTAGTGAGTGACAACAGTACATTCAATGATAATCGTGTTTATCTCCTACGTATAGGTTCGTATGAGAGGGGCAAGGTGCCTCCCAAGATTACTTGGGACGATGAATTCGTAGGCGAGGTCGCTCGCTGGCATGATGACTCTGAACGGAACCCCGAACGATCTCATTCAGAACCTGAACCCCATCTCCATCATCATCCTCATTCCCCTCTTCGATTACATCATTTATCCTTTCCTCCGTCGAAGAGGTATCAACTTCTCTCCCATCAAGTGTATCTACACTGGTTTCCTCGTCGGTGGTCTTGGTCAGTACTCATTTTTGTCTTTCGTTCACCGACCATATACTGATATCGATTCAAAAGCCATGGTTTATGCGGCAGCTCTACAGCACTACCTCTTCAAATTGTCTCCTTGCCATGACAACCAACCCTCTGAGTGTAGATATGCCACTGGGAACCCCCTTGCTGCTCCCGTTAATGTTTGGGTCGTGTCCGGACCTTACATCCTGGTCGGGCTGTCCGAAATCTTCGCATCCATCACTTCTCTCGAGTATGCCTTAAGGTTTGTTCTCTTTCCTTTGTGCTGGGCCAACCCCGACTGACACATGGTGCCAAAGGCTCCCCAACGCATGAAATTTGTCGTCATGGCCTTCTCTCAATTCAAAAATGCTCTCAGTTCTGCCCTCAACTTTGCCCTTGTCAGTGTCAACGTCGAACCCAAGTTTGCTTGGCTCTTCGGATCATTTGCTGTTACTGCTCGGGGTTGTCAGCGCCATCTTCTTCATCGTGTAAGCTTCACCACTTTTCTACATCCTGCCCCACGATCTCATGCCATTCTTCTCTATGTTCCGTGATCTCGACGCCATTAGTAGTGGTGAACGCCAAGGCTTCAAAAATGATGCATCAACATGAATGAATTAAACAAAGGCGTACATCTTAAGATTTCTCCGTGGAAGGATGATAGAATGCTTCATTAACCAGCTTCCTGCATGATCAGTTTGATGACACTCGAATACAATTAAGATGCCATCAATCAATCACGCCGTCAAGTCATCGTGTGGAAGAAGCAATGTATAAATACAAACTTATGACTCAGAGTCTAAACGGAAGACATGAAAGGAGAACACCAAAGTGTTACAAAGTTGATAGTACAGATGATCTGAGAAGGGAAAGGGAAAATGGAAAACAAAAGTAGCATCGATCAGCGCCGGAGAAGCAGGAATGACATCGTCAAAATGCCAGCCAAAGCTCCAACTGCACTGACTGTCATCCAGTTCGTGTATGAATTGAACTTGTTTGGAGCAAATCCTGGGCCAGTCAAGGTAGCGCCTCTGACAGAGTATAGTATAATAGCTGTGATGAAACCGATGATAGCATAGGACAGGAAGACCATGGGAAGAGAAAAGATAAGTGAACGCTTCTGCACGTGAACATCAGCATTTCGAACTCACAAGAGAAGCTGGGATATGACGCACCGAAACCCACATAATCCCTTCACTAATCTGTGGCGCGCTCCTCACCATGTCTGCCTTATACCTGAAGATAGCAACCAACGTGGCCGCCATGGAGAACGAGGCAAAGAGGGTCGCCACAAGGCCCGCAATCCGCGAGAAACTGTCCAGGCCTGGCAAAGAAAGAAACGTCACAGATGCACTCAACACGATCGCCGCCTAGCCAACAGAGAAAGCAAGGCAAAACTAAGGGCTCTCGTAATATAAGAGAAGGGGAAAGGATGCATACCACAAGACATGTACAGGCACCGATAATGAACATGGGACCTGCAGAGCGGAAGTTGGATTCCTCGTCAATGCGATGCTGGGCGTGACGTTCGAAGAAAATGTAGGGGATGCCGAGGCAGATGATGGAGACCATGACGTCCAAGAAGGTGCGGACTATGGGGCGGCGTCTGCGAACAGCTGGAATGGTGCTGGCGACGACATCCTTTGGGAGTGGTTTATTGGGGCGGAAGAAGGCTTGACGCCAGATAGCTTCCAGACTGTTGAGATTTAATGCACTCGAATCGCGAAGGGGTCCTACTTACCAACTCGGATGAGAATCCTCGCCACAAGACGGGTCTGAATGCCATCCTGATCGGTAGTGAAGGAGCGAAGCAGATTGTTCAGTTCCTGACATTCCTCTTGACTAAAGGGAGCAGGAACGACTTGGTTGGATGGAAGCAGGCGATCTACGCAAACCTTCAGAGTCTATTCAGAGAGTATCTGAAAAGGAACTTACCGGTCCAAGCCCAACTAAGAGCCTCGAACGCCTCATTCTTTGCGTGAGCAGGGAGGGTGGTGTGGGCAGGGTGACCTTCCATGAAAGACCAGTACCTGTACTCCATGTCCAACTCTGTGAACGGAATGCCTCTCAGATTCCAGCACATAAATGCAACGAAAGGAACTCACGATCCTCCTCCACACCCTTTCTCTTTCCTCCCGCATGTCTTCTGTCAACGATAACAGACCTCGTCTGATGATTAACCCAATTCTTCGACAGCACAAATCCCTTCCGTGGTGTGCCAACATCTCTCAACCATAATTCGCAACCGGTCGGCACATTCTCCTTCACATTTTCGAGGTACCCGGTAACCGCGTTCAGGACTTTCTCAGTGCGCAAGTTGACATCGGTGGTCACGCGACGCGTAGGGTGGACGTAATAGAATGAGCCATCGGGAAGGTGGTATTCGATCCACCCGAGTTCAGTAAGCCTTGGAACAGCTGCGAGGGAATGAGAGTTCCAGGTACCCGCGCTGTCGTTGCGGCCGCTGACGTTGACATGGGTGTTATGACCAGTGGTTGGGGGTTGGAGGTAGGATTGTCCTTTGGACCCTCCGAGGAGAGGACGTGTCTCGCTGGGGGCCAGAGTATTAGAAACAGCCCTAGGGTGTATCACGGTTGCTTTCACGTACTCGTTCTCAATATTGCGGTGGTCAAGGTCGGTTGATGATGGGTCTTGCTGAAAGGATCTATGCGAGATTTATCAGTATAAGCCTAGTCAGTGAACGTTAGAGCTCACCTCCCAGGAATAACTTCGTGAAGGGGAGGCAGAGGAAAAACGATGCCATGAGCTTCATCATGGCTCTCCGTTGGTGTAGAGTGAGACTCGGCGGTGTATGGCCTTAGCACAAATGAGTGAACTTGAAGAAGGACCACAAGATCGACTCACTGAGGCATGGCTGGTGCATCCGGAGTCGATACAGGGATTCTCGGCGCGATTGGGTTGGAGGACGTGCCAGAGTTGTCAATTCTGACACAAACAGTTTAGTCAAGTCAGAGAGGCTATGAGCCAGAGTGCTTACTTGATAGTAGGAATGTCATGGCTGGCGTTACCGTTGCTCTTAGGCTGGTCGTTGAAGTGAGGGACCCCTCCCCAAACCTCCGAGCCCGAATTCACCTCGTCGATTGGCATAGCACGGAACACGGACCCATTTGATGATTTTGCTTCCCTGCCAACAGGAGGTTGTTGTTGTTCATGCGCAGGGACGGGCATAGGATGATAGAATCCCGTGATGTCGACGGGGATAGGTGGAACTGGTATTATTGGGGCTGGGACAGGAACAGCTGGATCCACTGCAGGTTCGCTCGGTTTACCATTACCAAGGGTTGGATCATCAAGATGTGCAGGTTGGGAGGGTTGGGCAATTGAAGGATCCGGGTTGGCCATGGCAGCACCGGGGGGTTTATCAAAGGAAGGTGCGGGTACACGTACAGGAGCGTCAGTTTCAGCTGGCTGAGCAGGTGCAGGTGTGGGTGCGGGTTCGGGTTCAGGAATGGAGACAGGCACGTCCTGGGTTACAGGCACATCCTGAATAGGGGCATCCTGAGGCGCAAGAGCGGAACGAGTGACATCATGAGCAGTCGGAGGTTCTAGTTCTGGTTCCTTCTGGGGAGGGACTTCGACCTCGAAATTGGGAGCTGAAACAGAAAGAGGAACATCGCGAGCTGAAGGTGCACGTGTCGAAGGCGCGCCTTTTACGGACTCTGGTTTGGGGGGTATGTAAGGATCGGAAACGGGAGCAGGGTGAGGAAGCTCGTCATCCGGATCATCGAACGCGCCAGGGTTTCCGGTGGGTGAATGAGCGAGCAGAGGGGGAACGAATTCAGCTGGACTTGTCACCTCCATCGGTTCCGGACTGGCTGTACGAGCCCCTTGAAGAAGTGGGGAAGGCCCGGGGGGCTCTCTAGCTGCGGCTTCCCTTACAGGTGATTCGTTAATGGGACTGGGTACGATGGGTTTGGGGACAGCAGGAGACAGTGCGGCCGGCGTGGTGTCTACTTTCTGCTTGGTGACAGAAGCGTTGTCGAAGGACTCGCGCTCATTGATGGAGGCGGGTCGGGAAGACGGTCGGGAAGAGCTCGAACGACCGAAAGACAGCATGGTGGAGCTTCTTCGCACGGCGTTGTTCAAACGTCCGGTCCACTTGGGCTTTGTGCTCCCGCTACTCATGATGAACCAAGAGGTTGAGAGATTTGCAAGAAGAGATGAAGCGATGTATCCCGCTGATGTCGATGAGGTCGAGGAGAAAGAAGGAGAGATCTTGGGGACGGGGTAGCAGCAGGCTGTCGTATTATCAAGGTTGTGCCAGGAGGCAGCATTGAGGCATGAATGAAGTGGGTCAATGATCCATTGTTCTTCGTAACGCGAGAGGGTCGCGACTATCGTACCCTAATTGTATCGCAGCACAAGGCAAACACGTTGCAGGTCTCCTGGAAGAGTCGGTCAATCAGCCGTAGGATCAACGCAGAGTAGATTGAGTACGGTGCCACTTACCACAAGGGCGCGAAACGCCTCGTTGCACGGTGTCCGAAGGAAAGGATTCCCGGCAAGGAGATATGACAGGAACATTTCGAAACCAACACGAGGCGCTGTGACAAAACAGTTGCATGTTCAACACGTTGTGCTTGATGCACGACCAAATCGAGCCAGACGCCCAAGGATAATGAATACTTCCAGAACGACTTGAAATACATTTGTGACGGAAGCTTCATTCGGGACGGAAGGTGGAATGGAAGACTTATTTTACCCGACGTGAAATGACTTCCGGACCACCGTTCGGTCGAAGAAAGAAACAAAGTGGGCCATTGGCGCAGTTAGTATGGCCAGCTTGGAGAACCCAGTTGCGACTGGGGAAACAAACATTGATACTTAGCTTGAGTCGTCAAGATCGCCTGGGGACGGCCGTCGCATAATGCTACACATATTTGGCTACACCGTCTCAAACAAAGTGCCCAAGTCACTGCCCAATATGTCCCAGGGTTACGCTACATATTCTCAAGCCAATTGTGATTATGCTATCGAGTGCGACTCTTGCTTTATAGCAAATTATACCTGCATAACTGCTTCCGATGAGGGTCTGAATTTCCTGTCTAAACTCTCAACACAACATTGAGCGCAGCTGGTCACGCGTCTGTCACATCTCCGTCATGGACAACGACGATACTGGACCCAAGCAACTCAGGATAACATCAAATGGCAAAATAAAATGCTTTGTTACATTCGCACTCAATTTCTTTGAGGTAAGGAACATTTCTGTTTCATTTCTACGCTCATCCAGTGCAGAAATACGACTCCAGACCTCTTGTGCTTCACACCCTCCCTCGCGATCCACCAGGCCAAACGACGGGCAACCTAAACAATGCAACTCTGGTCATTCCACGATTGATTTCAGTGGTAGAAATCATTAAACGTGAACACATCAAAGCCCTACATGAGAAGCGTTCGCCGCGTCTTCTTGGGCTTCACCAATACAATCAGATTGGCACCTTGGAAGAACTTGGTTACGGCGAGACCGAGACCGCGCAAGGCAACCGCGATGAACAGATAGCACACGCTCTAGAGGGGAAAAATTAGTATGTCTCTTCAGTCGTCCTCGACACAAGTTACTCAGGATTCACAGCATCAAGCTCAAACAAACTCCATACCTCCGGGTAACCTTATCCTTGGAAAGGATACCGGAACTCGATCAGTCCGCCACGTACGTTTCACAAATATTCCTTTGCACATACTATTGATATACTTTATCAATTAGCTACCAGCCGCCCAAGGTACGGAAACTGTCCAAGTCAGCGAAGATGCGAGCAAAGAAGCGGGAACGAAAGGCCAAAGCAGCAGGGGGAGATATTGTAATCCCATGATCCTAGCCTTACTTGTTGTAGGTCACTGTCATGTAACCTATGGTTAATTTAAACACGTCCTCAACGACAATCTCTACAACTTCTTCTCGCGTACAAGTGCTTCAACGTCCTTCCACCAAGCCTTCAACTCTCCTCCCCAACCCCCAATTCTCCGCATGCGTCTCCCGGCCAGGTCAGATCCAACGCCTAACCCGATCTTCGCCATCATCTCGCTGTATCCACGCCGGACCGTCATATGGTGGGTGAGGCACCACCATAAGATACTGTCGCTCGAAAAGAATATGCTTTTCAAGCTTTCCTCACAACCTGGGCTACACGTGGCTTCCCAATGAAGCCACCTCCGTATCGTCCTGACGAAGATACGTGGAAAATACAGTAACAAGGGCGGATCCAACCCTTCAGACATATCCTGTCAAACAATGACTACGTGTCAAAGGACAGGAGGATAACTTACAGATGATGTCTGTCGCCTCGTCCTGGACCATTGTTCCGATTTTCATGGTGTAGTTACCGTCTACCACCCACCCTCTGGAATTCTTGTCGAGGGCGTCACGGACGCGAACCCTTAATTCCACTGTTGGTGTCTCTTGCCAACCTGGATTCCAGTTCAACCTATCCAACGCAATGTATGCGATTCCAAGCTTCTCCGCTAGAGTGGCGGAGAGTGTGCTCTGTTATTTGGTGAGTAATACCACACAAAACCGGTGAACGTGGCTTTGACCTTCCCTGCCCCTGTAAGTTCACAGCTTCAGAATTAAAAAAAAAGGTCATGGAAAGTCGGCACTTGCCACTATTGCCAACCACCAGGACTCGATACCCGCCCTTTCCATCACCGAGCAGAGGAGGATAGTGTTCCTCCGTCATCCTGACCCCAAAGTTCAACACCCCAAAAATCCCTCCACATAAACTGCATGCACTTAGTGACCGAGTCATTTTCACATTCCCGCTCAGGTTCCGAACTCACACGTGACATCAGACCCTCCACAATGCTGTTACTCCAGGATCGCCAAAGGCTGTGTAGTCCACGATGGACTTGGCCAGCAATGCGGCATTTGAGTTGTTATGATTTGGTCCATGAACATATTCGCGATCAAGGTGCGGGAGCATCAATCAATGACCTGCTGCGCATTCTGGCATTTTGACATTGTCTCATCTCATCGGACCCTCAATGATTCACTCTACCTGAATTGTCAGTGGGAAGGCCGTACGAGACGGCGATGCAAGTGGGCCGCTGGCCAAGATGAGGGTGGCTTCTACTTTCGAGTTCGCGGATCCTTGTTTCGAACTGCAAGGATCATTGACGGCGCAACTGCCCGTCATTAGTACATTTCAAGGAAAGATTAAGTCGATTTCGTCAATCACTAAAACCTAGATGATCAAATAAATCAAAATCAAGCTTCATTGCACATTTGAGTACCCTTGGCTTACTTCTTGAAGCCCGAGAGACCCCGCCCAGGAGCCTTCGGTGATCCTCGCTAAGAAGTGATGGGGACGCCGAGGACCGTGGTCGCGAGTTCTTGAAATATCCAAGACCAAACCACTGACCGCGACGCTGCTAAGTCGGGTAAAATACTTCAACAAACCAGTTCGATAAGTCATTTCCCATTGCAAACTTGTTTTATCTTCTCAAGGTCGATTGAGACGTTTAAAAAAATATTGCGCTTCTTCATGAAGGGATTTACCTGAGTCATCGAGAATTTACATAATGTGTGCATTACGGGTCTCCATCATACATGCTTCACCGGTTCCATTAGCTTGGCAGCGGGCCGCTCTTCGGTTCCCTCCCCCCTCACTCTTTTGCGAGGTCTGCCAAGACCATCTGGAAATGGGCGCTTCTTACAGTGATGCGCCGATAATGAATAGCTCCCGTTCGAAGCAGACCTTGCGAGATGTGGCTCGTGATGCAACCTCGAGCAAGTTCAACGGGGATTTTCGGTTTTCAAAATTTGGTTAACCCACGGGAAACGTCAAACTCCGTCTCTTTCCCCCCGGTAATGAGCGTGGTGTGGCGAGAAAGGAACGAGTCATGCCATCCACACGCGGTCGGTGGAATACGCTAATTCAATACATGAACGGCAAGTTGTGAACAGACGGGACTGAGCCGGTCAAGCACCGTCCCAGTCTTCCCGTGTCACAGTTTCATTAAGCTGGAGTCCTCATCCACCTGTCAAGCAGAAACACAAGCTTGACCGAATATTCCCATCCTCTGACCATTTCCATCATTTCGAACTGGCAGTAGCCACAAACTCAGATAAAGTAGACCCATATACTCAGTTTCCTTATTTGAAGCTGTGAAGTTGTCGAAAGAGGTTGTATCTCTTATGGAGAAATTCACCCACTTCTTGATTTGCGAGACCCGTGCCTGCCGGCGACTTAGAGAGCTCAAGTCGACACGCTTAACCAATTTGCGGAGCCTTTCTCCAAATCACCGTATCTTCTCTTGGAGACGCCTAATAAGATAATCCTGGAACGTATTAATAGTTGATGTTGAGATGATCAGCTGAACCAGCATAGCCCCGCGTGAATGATTGTTCGAAATATGTTTCGCTTGATGGAATGTTTTCTAAATGGAAAGAAGCCACCGAAAGTCATTTCGCTTCGTCTCCATCGCGTTATGATGAATGGATTAGAATACTTTGCTCTAAACATCAGCCAACCAGAGAATTGTGTTAGCTCGTCGTAATCGGTGTAATTACGACGTTTCAACGGACTTTGGTACATGTGTAGTTGACAGATTATATTTGGATATGACCGGACCTCGGTTGAGATGCCACCTCCCCGACTAAACCATGTATGTCCCTAATTGCATAATTGTACTCAATTGTGGGGATTTGCGTATGGCTGTGGACGGCCACCACTGTCATTTCTCTCTGCTTTGCGTTTTGACAACTCTGAGAGTCTGTAGCGTGTTTCTCCACCTATTTTCCAAACCATATCTGCTCGGGCTTTCTTGACATTAACTATGAATAAGTGACCAGAGTGATACTGCTTTGCCTGGCGATGTCAGCCCAAGGTTTACTAGCCTCCAACTATCCCACTGCCTTCCTGCTCACCATGGGGTTGTGCCAACAACTCTGGGACGACCTTACGGCGTTAATGTTGCTCTTCCCCACAGTCTCTAACAACGTTAAAGGAACGCTGTCCAGATCGTTGAAAGCCTATCGTCGATAGGAAACGCTGCACAGCTGAGTCTAAGCCCAGATATACCAAATGTACAGCCTTCAACCTCAAAAAGGCGGGCTCTGTCTACGAGGCAAGCACGCCAAGCATCCCTTAGTAGGATGCGGTTAGAACGGGAAACATTCTGGTTCACACATACACCTCGTAAATATATTTAGCGCATTCGCTCTACATTCGATGTCAACTGTCAAGAACACGATGCAAGTAGGTCACCTGGGAATGGGCCACAGTTCTGGCGACGTCCGCCACACACCCACGCGCCTCCAATCCATCAATATCTTTGAAACTCCAAACACTTCCTCCTGGGCCATCATGTCGCTCGAGTAGCCTTATCTGTTGAGTAGACTAACCCACTGAGTTCTCAGCGCGATTGTAAATCCCAAGCTTAGTAGATGTCGTAACGGGATATGTACACATCAATACTCACAGTGGGCATCGGCTGCAGAGCATCAGAACGGTTTGGCAGCGCCTAACAGCGGGCACCTGACACGCGAGCCACTGAACACCAAAGAAGCCAAGAAGCTAGATTGGGTACATCTTCTCTTCTCGAAGTGGGAAACCCATCAAAAGTGTTGTCATTCATGTTTTTTTTTAGGTTCTGATGGTCGCCTGAGTACAGAGTTCATACTTAGGATCTGACCAATACAACAGCTGCACGAACATGCTTCTCATCACATGTCAATGCTGGTATGTTTTGGGGTGTGGCTAGACATAACATACCGTGAAATTAGCGCATTGGGACCCGCCAAGAGTAGAAATATCCATTACCCTGCCGAGTCTTGTATTGTGTTCTATAACTTCCTGACAATCGACAATGATAATCACTGCCGAAGTTACCTTGACCTGTCTGTGTGAGAATGCGGGAAGTGGTTTCGACACAAAATGCTTTCAGTGCGCGTGGCAGAAGGGCATAGCTATGCAAGTCATAGGGTGCAATGCCGATAGGTTCTCTGACAGGACTCCACGTCCGTTGCTGAAAGGATGTGGCAACGATGGCACTTTGGCAGCGCGTCATGATCCCTTCATTATTTAATTCATCATGATTTTCGGACCTCTCAGCCAGTACCAATCCCAGGTCGAGAAAGTCGGGGCCTGTGGCTCGGTAGACGTTAGACGTTAGACGTCGACGGGCGCGATGACGTTTTACTACATCCAGTGCACTGATGTTTGCTCCATGAATTCCGGAACCCCATTTTTGACTGATGAGAATGACCCTACACAGGATCGGAATAACTGGCGACTTCGACAGTTCTCCAGGAGCTCAGATCAGTGTTTCAAGCTAGAGGGTGGCCTCATCCGTTCATACTTCGTCAGTGGTTGCTGGTAGGGTGTGGTAACTTTGTACGAGCCATCTGCCAATGTCTTGAGCATTCCTATGGTTCACGAACCAAATGGAGATTTTCATACTAGGAAAGCTGGTTTGGTTGGTTCCTTACCGGAGTGCCAAGAGTTTATTCAACAAATGAACGGTTAGCGGGCCGGGGAGCGGTTGAACCCACCCGGAATCGGTTAAGTGTTCTGACACCGCCGGGCAAACCAGAGGGAATCATCGCTCAATTCCTTAGGTTCTGATGCGAGCCTCGCCCCCATGTCCCTGAGCAACCTCGGTCGACGACCATTCGCCGATAATCAACGAGGCACGATCATCTATTTGGACGGGAAAACAAAGTATTAACCAATGTCTCGGGTGTTGTGATGGCCGCTGTGCATCTGGGCGTTCGAATCACAACTGTACAACAACTGAAGAGTCACGGTTGCTGGTTTACGGGCAACCGTATCTAAAAGCTGAAATGAAAGCCGCGAACGGCGACTGTCTTTAATGCACGGAAAGAAATCACTCTAACTCTCTACTACGCTATGGATGTACATGGAAATATGCATGTTATGAATCAACCTCCATCACACCAGCGTCTATGGAATCAACAGTAGGCGCATCAGGGTCTGAATGATCATTGGCTGATTCATTGGGCGCAGGTGACGAACGCTGATCGGGTTGAGGTGGTGGCGACGGTGAGATTTGGTTCGTACGATGGTGGGGTGATGGCGTATTAGGCTGAGAGGCGTTGACCTCTCGTTTGGCACGCGCAGAGCGGTTGAAATGATTACAGCTCGGGTTTCGACAAATAAACTCTGCATCCGAGTTGCTGAATCAACATCAAGGGCGTTAAAGATGAACTGCGTGACTTACGAGCATCCTCCCACATAGACTCTTTGACCAGTCCATTATGAGTGAAACACCTCTCACAAATCAAAGCATATCGGGAGCTCGGCGAGCCAAAGTCATGATCATCATCTCCGAGGAGAGCATCCGCAATCTTATCATACCATTGCTTTCGAGGAGGTGCTATGGGAAAAGGGCTTGGGACAGCTGGTTGACAACCAACTTCAATGCAAGTCGATAACAAAATAAATCTGCCACATACGAGTGAGGTGAGCCTGAAGCGCTGCCGGTACAGGGGTATGGAATTGGGAATTAGGGATAACCCCAGCTTGACGCTGGGGCGTGACAGGCGTTTGTTGTTGTTGTTGTGGAATGCGTCTTCTGAGAGGCGAGGCACCAGGAGAAGGCTCATCGTATTCCTGGAACAGCTTAACCATGGAGTCGAAGTTTGTTTTCTTCTTGATTTCATCCACTTTAGTGCGCCGTTGCTTCATCAAGGTCTGTAGCATCTTCTCTGCGATAGGACACTCATTACACCGCTAAAAATAGGAAAATACATTGGACGGACCTTCAGCGTTAGCCTTCCTTGTATACCACACTTGTACAATCCTTCGAATAAACAGAATTCTGAAAGGGGGGGGGGTTAGGAAGGTTGCGACGTAGAGAGGGCTGCCGAGCCTACATGATCGGTCCAACAAAAACCGGCAGCCCACCAACTACTCTCTCCACCATTGCGTGACGCCCTTCTGCTTTCTGGTACAGAGAAGGCAAGGCATTCCAGTACCAGAGGCTTGTATATATCAACCAAATAAGGAGGGTATAGACGGTGGCCAACAAGGTGGAACGTTTCTCGCGTAAACGAATTTCCGATAGTCGAACTTGGCGTTTCTGTATATCGCTAGCCAACGAGGCAAGGACAGTTTCGAAATCTTCCTCCTTCCTCTGCATTTGCTTTGAGCGATTCGTAAAATTAGGATTCGGGATTTACCAACCTTGAAGAAGAGTCGCTTGAGAAAAGACATGATAAAGAGAGGTATAGCTTGTTCAATTAGTGGCAGAAATACTGTTCTGAACGGAGGCAGCCAATGTTCAAACGTTCATGTCGATGACGAGACGATGAGTGGCACAATGAACACCAACCACTATCGTGACTGTCACATCCCGGAAGCACGTGCCTTTGATGGTGGTATTCACAAATGTGTGCATTTCATCGAAGACTAAGCTCTGCCATCTTGACGAGGACAAGGACGTACGCCGAGGGTCTGAAGCTGCGGCACACTTGGTCTCTAGACTTGGGATTAGCTCATCGGTTTGCAGGCCACAATAGACCAGCGGGGAGGAGGTTACGGACACCATCAAAGCCACCATGCTGCTCGTTCAGTGCGAACCCGATGGAAGCCGTGTCGTCTATTTTTAGTCGTGAGGGTTGAGTGACGTTACCTCCCTTTTTGGATTTCCATCAAACTTGATGTCCGCAATTAGCGCTCAGCTACAGCTGGGTGTCTTTTGTTCCAGATTTGAGGTTTCCTCTTCAGTCTATATTCAAATATTTGATTGTCAATGGAAATCCTTAATTTACCCGCGCTTCCGAGTACAGCCTTCAGGAAGTATTTGGGGATAATTTTGGCTGGGGTGCGAGAACAAATTGCTGGCCCTGCTGATCATGGAAATGAGGTTCCTAGGAAGAGCAGCCACACTGCATATCCGATGAGAAATGTTCTAGTCGGAAAGCCGTTTGTAGGACGGTGAAACTCTTGGTTGCACTGCCCCCTCGATACCCCTCGATTGCGACACGGAACCACCATGTACATTCAGAGAACTCCGAAAATACATGAAATGTCAATTTGAGGCGATGAACCAAACCTGAAATACTATCTCTTTAGGTGATAATCCTTGAAATGGAAACACTCTTGGATCACCGGATTGGCGAACGAAGTGAGGTTCTGACCCACCCTGTAGAGGTCACCACCAGATCGCCGCAGAATCTGCCTCGCCGTACCAGGACAAGACTGAGAATCCAGGCCTCTAACCAGAGAATCTCGCACTACCCAGAAATATAGCGCGAAATTTGCGCTTAGATATTGCAGCGAAGGGTTTTTCTTCAGAGTTAGTGGAGATAATGCATGTAAGGTGGTCCACTTCCGGAATACACTGTTTCTGCTTCGGTTTACTCTCGCCGCTGTCAATCTCGACACCGCCGACTTCTGATTCAACGGCGGGATTGGGAACTCTCGCCCTTGTGTGATGGTTGAGAAACTGCTCACACACTGAAAAGCACATTCTCGTTTTTAGAACCCTAGTTTGACGCGAAGACAATGTCTATGTCACGTCATTTCCTGACTGGCAGCAACTGTTGTGAGCTTCAAGCGGCACATGGTCTCTTGACAGACCGAAATTGGCACGGTTCCACGGATCCACTAGACTGTGTATTTCCCAAGATTGTCTCAGCATGCTTCGGGCGATGGTGGGCGCATTCCATTTCGCTGTATTTGAAACAACACGATCAACTGTATGGAGTCAGTCCATTCTACGCAATGTCAATTGGGCTGCTAGCTCCTAGCCATTCCGAATTAAAGGGAATTAATCATGAGAAACCAACACAAGGGGGCAGTGTGTCTATACGAAATTTGGGCGAGAGAGGCTGTGCGACTCATGGAGGTTATTGGCTTGTGTGCAGTCTTTTTCGTCGCAGGATAAGGGGCGAGAGGCTGCAGCGAAGGATGAGATTGTCGAGGCTCCACCCATGTTGCTCGGAGACTTCCATATTTAGGATGATGCCGAGCGGCTGAATTAGGGTTGGCCAACATGAGGTGTGACCACGTTTCCATAGAATGATGTTTGTTGTTAGGATGCGCGGTCTGTTTGCTGTGCTATTCGGTTCGCATCTCCGCTGCAATCTACCCTGACATCTCTCCCCCAGACCTAGGACAGGGTGACAGTCTCCACAAAACAAGACTTCATAGAGCAGAACCGTCTCAAAAGTGCACCCTAGGCTTCAATTTCCGTGTGGGCGGTCTGGAGAAAATGATTTGCCACTCGATATGCCTTAATGAGTAGGTTTAAAAGAAAAATTAGTCCGGTCGATTCGGTTTACTGGCTATGTGGGAGGCTGAATTACGTCAACCATCCATAAGTGGATGGTCTACTTCACCTCGTTCGAATCTCATCAATCTTGAAGTTGGGGTCGGTGGTCCAAGGTGGTCCAACCCGGCCGGAATGGTTCAAAGTTCCTTGACACTTGATGATAAGCCGCTGGCACCTACCTCAACCCAAACCACTCGTGTCTGCCTTTGGCTGCGCAGTGCGAACCTCTACTCGACTCTCCTTACCTGTGGAAACGTCCGAGTGTTTGCCACCATCCGACGTCAAGCTTTCCAACAGATCCCAACTTGCTCTCCCGGATCTCGAGATCCTTTCGTTTGGGGATCGCCAATCTAACTCGAGGTACTCTATATAAACTTGAATCATCTTCCTCCTCCTCCTCACAGACCCATCCGTTCCGACAATGTTAGCAGCTTACAGCCCCTCGACTAATCTCATGTACCCTTTCAACAACAAGCAACATGCCATGCATACGCCGAGTTCAGTGGCGTCGTACCCTTCTCAATTCGACCACACCAGCATGGATTTCACGGGTACTTGGCAAGGTATGCACTAGGAGTCTTCATGCCGTTATTATCTAGCTGACACCATACTCCAGAAGGCACGGCACACTCGCGATATGGTACGGGTGCTACCGCCAATGGCTTCGTCAATGAAATGTCGAAGAATGTTGGTCAAGGGAACGTGTTCTCGACCTCGCAGGGGACCCACAACCGAAGTCATTATGACTACGCTCCTGCTTCCTCTGAGAGGAGCACCGTGGAACCATTCCAACAACAGGAATGGTCGTCACCATCGCTTTCGCCGCAATCTATTCATACCCCCTCACTTCCTACCACGAACGCCTCCGGCCAGTTGTACCATGGGACATATCGTCAGAACGTCAACATGAACCACCATGCATCCACAGAGTGGAGCCAATGGTCCGAGAACACGAGCGCAGACGTGATTGGCTTGCGGCCGAGCAGCACTTCGTCAATGACGCAGTGGTCGAACAGTGATCTACGCGTCGCTTCCTTCCCTCCGCAAACCATCGAGGATCTGTTACCATCCTATTCCCTTCCGCCTATCCCAACCCGAGGTATCGAGATGTCACCACTACCTTCACCTTCTCCGTCTCCATCCACTTCCTCTCTAAAGTTGTCACCCAAGCCGAGTCTATCACCCACACCCTTGTCTCGTCGGCCAAGTGTTGACGGGTCTGCCGGTGGGAAGAAATGTTCCCACTGTCATGCAACTTCTACTCCGCTTTGGCGTCGCGAACCTTCCACACTCAAACCTTTGTGTAATGCTTGTGGGCTCTACCTGCAGCAACGGCACCGACACCGACCCAAGGAACTCATTGACGCTGATCAAGAGGATGATGAGAGTGAGGAGGAGGATCAAAATTATAATGGTCCCGAGTGTAGCCACTGTCATACTCACCGAACCTCAGTTTGGCGTCGGAGCAAAACTGGAAATCAACTTTGTAATGCATGCGGTGTCTACGCGAGACTCCGCGGCAAGGATAGACCGCTGTCGTTGAAGCGAAAGAAGATCAAGCCCCGTACTAAACACGCAAACACTTCCAGTTCGAGGTCGCCATAGGTCGTTGGTATGCGTCAATATTTGTGTATCGTAATTAATGCTTCCTTGCCTATACCTTAATGTTTTACATTCTCTGTTACGCCCTTCGTAGCCTATGCTATTCTCATGTTGTATGGATTCGTAGTAGAAATTCAACAATACAGACATATCAACAATGCAGTTCTGTTATATTTTGTCGATCCCCTCGTTTATTCTTGGCGCGGAACCATCAGTGATAAAACATCTCATTTGGCCCTGGAGTTGCGCAGTTATCGTATTATGACAATCATACAATGGCGCATCAGGACAATGCTGTGTCGGAAGTCATGAATGACTGATGATGACTAGAGCACCTTGTTGCTACCGAGTTATATCTGACTGCATTTGCTGATGACTCGGAGAAGGATGCGTACATTTCATCAACGAAGTATTCGCACAGCATTGTGTAGTGGACCGTGTCATCGGAGACCAAGACCCACGATTGGGCGGCCTGAGTCAGAATGCGTAGAATTCGGACGACCCTGAAATAAGCCGGATCTGAACAGGTCGAAAACTTCGAGGGCAAAATTATGGTTGGGCGCAGGTGGAACCAGAGGGGAAGTGGCCTGCCAATTTTAGAGTGCTACATCAACAAAGGTGCCCTCAAAGAGACATATTATGGGAATCGAACCTCATGGGAGTAGTGTCATGTGGCGGGAGTGGAGGTTATTCATTGTAAGCTATGTTCGGCATGATGATCGAGCATTGGATGCTACACGGCAATGACCGTCATTCGATCGTCTTTCATAGGCGATGCCGTTATGGTAATAGACTTCTGAAAAGAAAACGACACTTCTGATGCGTGCTTTCAATGAGTCTTGTCTTTCGGTGAAAATATTAGGCGAATCTCGAAGGGCGTATCAACAGGTTGGCCTATAGGGTGGGTGGATGAAAGGACAAGCAGTTGTAAGGCACAGAGAAGAACACCGGTTTGCGACTTTCGAGAAGCCTTTCGGCCGTGACGAATGACGTGGTTCCAACACATAGGGAGATCCAAACAGGCGGAGTATGGTAAGAAGCCGCAGCAGATAGGGATTGAAACAAGGCTATTCTGATAGTTTCTCGTTCATGAAGCGGTTGCGTTATAAGCTGACAGTCGGAAACAAGGGATAATAAGGTCCCACACATCAAGCAGTAGGAGCGGAAGCCACGTTGTATCTCAGCCGAGCGGGCACTTCAGTCCTTAATTCAACGGAAGGAAGCTATCGCCACATGAACAACCGGAATCTGAATCTTCTTGTTGAATAAGTCGGTCATAGTTTCGCGGCCGGGGTCTTACAAGAGAAAGGCCGAGGCTGGGCAGTGATGGTCCATACAAATGGCGTGAGACGGTCCGAAGAAAGTTTATGTCGCATAGGAGGTTGTATAGGATGACGGTTTACAAGGGAAAATGTCGAGATGAAGATACCATTTCAGAATGTTGAAACTGCGGGGTTCGGGCAAGCGAATAAATAATCACTCTGTTGCAAGCGAGAGTAGTGAAGTATTTTGCGCGGCGTGGCATAATCATGGGCGTCCATTGAAGCAAGGGTATCAGTTAGAATAGATCTTATGTGGCGGAGGCATGGTCAGCCTAATTTTCGACTGTTTCACCTGAATTTAGGAACTGGGAATGTTTGTATTTGAAGTTGAAGCCAAATATAAGCAGGTATGTCTGATTGTGTTCGAGCACATTCATCTCTGTTGGACTGATGTTATCTCTCTTGCGTGCTATTTTCTGTAACTGCTGCTTGCGAAGATTGAGGGACAATACACCCGATGAACAGGCAAGGCTGTTGCAGTTTCAAATCCCAACTACTCCGTGAGTCGTATTCTATGTAGAAAGGGGCTGTTCATTCACAAAAAGCCCGTAGGTCACAGCCCGTTCTGCCCCAGGATATCGAATATAGACAACGCATGGCAATGATTGTTCGCGCGGTGGAAGGGTGAGTGGGTTCTCTTCACTGTCAAGACGCATTGGCTTACAATGGTGGGAACCAGCAAAATGGTTAACCTTAGTTCCCGACTTCCATTCAACCTCCATAACCGTGCAATTTCAGATCCCGTTGGAAGCTGCTCGCGATCCAATTCTTTGGATTACGGAGGGAATGACTATTATTATGAGCACGAGATTACTGGCTTTTATGACCTTTCCCACCCCCACCTAAACCCCCACCGAAAGCATCCGCCGGAAAACGTTTATCCGTGCAACTATTACCCTAGCTCGCGTTCAACCTCTGCATCCAACCGGTTTCACACAAGCTCAACAGAAAGAGAGACAGAAAGACCAGCGACGATCCTAAATCTGCGACTCGTAAACGCAACTGAAACAGAACGAGGGCGAACTCGCGAAAGGAGTGCTAAACCGACTGGTTTGGGCGGGGGAAGCGTAGCTGTCTCGAGTAGCGAGCCTGGAATGCCCGCACCCCTTGTGGATAGACCAGAATCAAACCGTATTGCGGTACGTCTCGCCCTCTTCACAGTCACTCGGAACCAAATTTACACTCGTTCGTAGGATGCAACGCAGCAATTCAAGCTCACCCTTATCGACCCTAACGAGATAATCTTGTCGTCGTGGAACGATTAACAATCTGTCTCATGTTTTAGACTCCCGACGCCACCATACACTCGCTTTCCTGGTTTGAGTTTCATTGTCTCGCCCCATCCGTCTTCATCCTCTTGTCGGATCAGTCGCCTCGGAGAACGAACTATACCGACCGTTCACTCGAGAAAGCGCCGTCCTTTTCATGAACAAATGTTGCGCTGTCTTCGGTCATTGTCAGACTTGGTTCATCCATCTCATAGTACACTTCATGGGGTCGTGTCTTGGTTTGGCTTCACTATGACCGGCGCAGTTGTATTTGTGCTGTGCTTGCCTACTACATCGTAGGCTGACTCCTGCTGGTTGTATCAGAGCATATCATTATTTCTCCCGATCAATGCGAAGCTTTGGCGTGCCTAGCATTCTTGAAGGTAGTGTTGCATCATGATGTATATCATAGCTTAGATATGGATTTGGCTTCTACGCTATACCGCAGGCAGGCTATGTCATCCCCGGCAGGGAAGTGTTGCGGATTTACACGTGAGTGATTGTGACTACGCGGCTGATATGAGATTTGAGAGCATCCACTGTTGATGCAGATGGCTTCCAGAGCACTCCATTCGAACATGTTGACTACTTTTACGGGGCGTGCAGGGACGTAGGAACCGGATCAAAAGCCCAACCGTTGAAGTAGCTGGGCAGTTTGATTAACGGAAAGGTCTCAGGAATGTTGCTGCGCCCCCACTCATGTTCCAAATATCGGAGCGATTTCTATCATTGACGTGGGGCGACTCATGACGTATGTATTATATATGACACTCCCGTTGTCAAGTACGAAATATTGGCCTAGAGCTTGAGCTGGTTTTAAACTGACCTGGTGTGTATTTAGTACCACCGAGAAGAAGCAGATCATAATAATTCCTTCACTTAAACAGATCCATACAAGCAGATATATTCCAAGTCCAAGCTTCGGAGTGTAGGGGATTTCGACTCCGACAGGCACCGAGCCAATGCTCTTGAATCCCTTTTGATGGATATAGACTTGATTGCTGTGTTTGAGCCTTGGATGATGTTGATCAACAGAATAAACTGGCCAAAAACTGATTATTAGTGGTGATAGCTTCCAGCTTACCCCCAAGAAAAAAATGATAGTGCCAGTCAGTCAAATAGCGCACCTTGGGTTGCGAGCTCTGCATAGGTGGGTTGGATGGCCCCATCTCCAACACCTGTTGCACAGAGGAGAAGCAGTCCTCATTGTTGCACCACGGAAGATACAAACTCTGTTCTCAAAGAGTAAAGTATGGTTGATGAGAAGTTTCACCCTGGAGGCTGACTGAGAGTCCCAAAGGTCGAAAAAGAGGATAGTGGAGTCGGAGTGAGGAGAGACATGATGAAAGCAGGGTTTGCTCATGATATGCTGGATCATCTCATGATAGGGTGATTGTTCAATAACTTCTCTGAAGTCATCAGAGGTGTGAGGTATGCCATTGGTGCAGAAGTAAGGGAGGTTTGTCAACTTGATGAAGGACTTAGACATGGGAAGGGCAGGGATGACAGCATCCCTAATTTCGGGAGTAGCAAATCCAGATCTGTTGGAATCTGTAATGCCTTTTTTGATGATGAGGAGTTCCTCATCAGTGGCAACTTGGTTAGTGGTTAGCCAAAGGGTCTTCTTGTTCGCCTTGGCTGACTCTACTCTGAGGTTAAAGCCCTTTTGGTAGAGGGTGTTGTTACAGTTCCTCATGACGAGATCGAGGGAAGTGAGGAGGATGGGTTTGAATGTATCATTGAACGGGACAACTATGTTCTTTCTCAATGGGCCTTGAGTGGCCTTGGGTTTGGAGGATGGCTGGGGAGAGGGTTTTGAGGGGGGAGTTGGGATAGACTTAACATCCCCAGAAGAGCAGAGGAAATTAATGATGTCAACCGGCGACATCTGAGGGAACTGGTTTTGGAGAGCTGCATATTTAAGCAGCTCATCTGGTTGAAGGGGTGAATTAGAGGCTACTCTAGCATAGGAGGGCCTTTGAGTGGGTGGGGAAGGGGTGCTAGACCTTGGCTTGGTCTTGTTGTTAATGGGAGGAGGAGAGGGGGTGTAGGGGGAAGAGGCCTTAGGGAGGGAAGGAGGGGGAGGAGGATGGGAGGGTGCGACAGTAGGCTTATGCTGACTTGGAATGGCTATTGGTTTGCAAACAGGGTGGCGCTTGCCAGCGACTTGCCATGCATTCTGAGGTTTGACACCAGTTGAGCCGGAGGCCTCAACTATGCCAGTAGGAGGGAAGGGGTAGGGAGGGGACATATCAACATCTTTACTCGAGCCAGATGACTCACCTGGTTTGTCTTGCAAAGGGGCAGGGAGGTGTGAAAGGGCGATCGCTCATGCTATGTCTTCTTCGAGTTGGGTGTCTGAGTTCTGGGGTATTCCAGGAACATCAGGGGAAGGGATAGGGAAGCTTTGAGGAAGGGGAGGCACAGCCAGTGCCTTTTCAGTGTGGCAGGCATTACAATGCCTGGTTGACATAGGAGTAGGAGTGGGGGAGAGGGTGTGGGAGGGTAGGAACTGCATTGAGATGAAGTCGTATAGTTTGAGATGACCTTCACCATATGGAACAGATTTATTGCAGAGCTGCTCTGAATGAGCAACAATTTGGAGAAGACGAATAAGATGGGAGGTACCATCAAATTCAGTTAAGTCACCCGATTCGGCCCAATTGCCCAACCAGGATGACATGAAACTCAATAGGGAAGTGAGGCAATTAAGCCCCATGACATCATTGGTGTTGGTGATGTCGATCATGGCAATCCCATCACTGAGTGTTTCCCAGATGGCTGACCAATTGGTTCTGTGGGATGCAGGGTCCTTGCCTTGAGGCTCAGAGTTGGCTGGGGGAGAGATGGGAGAGAAGGTAGGGAGGCCTGGTAGAGGGTCTGTTGGCTGGGACTCATCCCATGCTACTCTGGGAGTGGGAGGAGCAAACCCATATGATGCTGTGATGGCCTGAGAAGGCGTCATCATGCGATGGGAGGAGAGGGCAATCTCTGGGGACATGTCCAGCTCCTTACGTACCAGTGCAAGGGACTGGGCAATAGACTTAGGAGTAGATATGTTGTTATTGTTGTTATACTTGTTATCACTGGCATGGGTGACAGCAGCCACATTGTCCTCGTCATTGAGCTTGAAGCTCTTGCAAGTTTGTTCTGATAGCATATGATCTGTTGAGACAGACCACTTGCCAAGGGAAGGAGTAGGGGATGG